>JAREIK010006601.1:0-228802 GCA_029783825.1 Sapria himalayana | reverse complement strand
GATTTAAGTGTTTAAGCCTTTATTGATTTAAAGTTTTTATTTTAAGAATGAAAAAACAAAATATTTAATTTTTTGTTTTTTTTTTAATTTTTGAAGCTTATAAACTTTGAAAATATAATAATTTTTAATTTTTTTTAAATGTGAATATAATATTTAGTTATAATAATCTTAATAATTATATATAATGTAAACTAAATATAAATAATTTTATTAATAGATATTATAATAATGATCAATAAATAATTAATAAACTATTATTAAAAAGAATGATATAAATTAAAATATAAATGCAAAATCTAAAATGATACAAAATCAAAATAAAATATTTTACTAAATAATAAATTTTTATTTTTAAAATTATGCCTATTTTTATCAGCTTATATTTTTTTGATAAAATATAAATTATTTAAAATATATCTACATCACTAATAATTTATTTTATAATTAATATTTCTATAAAAATAAACTGATAAATAATTAAAATAAAAATTTAAAATTATACTGAATAAAAATTAAAATGAGATTTATGCTTTATTATTAATGTATACTAGTTTAATGGTTTTGAGATTTAAAATTTTATTAAATGAGAATACAATATATAGTTATAATATTATTAATAATCATACATCATATAAAATCAATATAAACAATTTTATTGATAGTTATTATAATACTGATCAAAAATTAAATTAATAAACTATTAATAATAAGATCGATATTAATTAAAAAATATTTACTAAACCCAAATTGATTCAAAATTAAAGTAAAATATATTAATGGATAATAATTTTAAATTTTTAAATTTTAGTTCTTTTATAAGCGTGTATATATTTTTTGATTAAAAATAAATTATTTAAATTATATTTGTCTTACTCATAATTTATTTTGTAATAAATATTTTATAAAAATAAACTATTAAATAATTAAATTAATATTTAAAATTATAATAAATAAAAAGAAAAATTAGATTTATTAATTATTATGTATTATATAGTGGTTTAATGGTTTAAGTTTTTAGGTATTACTAGGTTTAAGAGTATATTGATTTAATTGTGTATGCATTTAGTGGTTTATAGGTTTTATTTAAATAATAAAATAACAAATAATTTATTTTTATTATTTTATGATATTTTCAAAGGTTATAATAATCTATTTCAATATAAATCTTTGAAAATATAATAATTTTTAAATTTTTTTCAAAAGCGATTTCAATATTTAGTTATAATAATCATTATATTTATATATCATATAAATTCAATATAAACAATTTTAGTGATTAATATTCTAATAATGATAAAAAAATAAATTAATAATCTATTATTAATAAGATAGATATCAATTAAAATATAATTACAAAACATAAAATGATTCATAACCAAACCAAAATATATTACTATATAATAATTTTTTGTTTTGTAATTTTTTTTTATTTTAAAATGTTTATCTATATTTTTTTGATTAAAAATAATTTACATAAATTTTATTTGTCTAACTCATAATTTATTTATTAATTAATATTTATATAAAAATAAACAAATTAATAGTTAAAATGAATATTTAAAATTATAATGAAAAAAAAATAAGATTTATTATTTATTATTTAGGGTATACTTGTTTAATTTAAATTATATCTGTGTCACTAATAATTTATTTTGTAATTAATATTTCTATAAAAATAAACTGATAAATAATTAACATAAAAATTTAAAATTATACTAAATAAAAATTAAAATGTGATTTAAGATTTATTATTAATGTATAACAGTTTAATAGTTTAAGTATTTAGAGGTTTTGTCGTATAGGTGTTAACGATTCATGTTTTTAGGCATTTAGTGGTTTATAGGTTTTATTTAATCAATAAAATAACATAAAAAAATTTTGTAATTTTTTCTCAGTTTCATAGGTTATAACCTTTGAAAATATAATAATATTTAAAATTTTTTGAAATGTGAATACAATATTTCGTTATAATAATTTTAATAATTATATATCATATAAATTATATATAAACATTTTTATTGATAGATATTATAATAATGATCAAAAATTAAATTAATAAACTATTAATAATAAGATAGATTTTAATTAAACAATATTTACAAAACCCAAATTGATTTAAAATTAAAGTAAAAAATATTATTGTATAATAATTTTTAATTTTTAAATTTTTACTTCTTTTATAAGCGTATATATTTTTTTGATTAAAAATAAATTATTTAAATTATATTTGTCGCACTCATAATTTATTTTGTAATAAATATTTATATAAAAATAATCTAATAAATAATTAAAATGAGTTTTTAAAATTATAATAAATTGAAATAAAAATTAGATTTCTTAATTATTAAGTAGTAAATAGCGGTTTAATGGTTTATGTATTTAGGCATTACGGGCTTTAAGTGTTTATTGATTTAACTGTGTATGCATTTAGTGATTTATAAGTTTTATTTAAAAATTAAAATAACAAAATATTTATTTTTATTATTTTTTTATATTTTCAAAGTTTATAACCGTTGAAAATTTAATAATTTTTAAATTTTTTTCAAATGTGAATTCAATATTTAGTTATAATAATCATTATATTTATATATCATATATATTCAATATAAACAATATTATTGATAAATATTCTAATAATGATCAAAAAATAAATAATCTATTATTTATAAGATAGATATCAATTAAAATATAATTACAAAACCTATAATGATTCAGAAGCAAAGCAAATTATATTACTATATAATAATTTTTTGTTTTTAATATTTATTTCTTTTGATTATTTTATCAATATTTTTTTTGATGAAAAATAATTTATATAAATTATATTTGTCTATCTCATAATTTATTTTTTAATTAATATTTATATATAAATAAACAAATAAATAATTAAAATTATATCGAAAAGAATGAGATTTATTCTTTATTATTTAGGGTAAACTAGTTTAATTTAAATTATATCTATCTCACTAATAATTTATTTTGTAATTAATATTTCAATAAAAATAAACTAATAAATAATTAAAATAAAAATTTAAAATTATATTGAATAAAAATTAAAATGAGATTTATGAATTATTTTGTATACCAGTTTAATATTTTAAGTATTTAAAGGTTTTTTCATTTATGAGTTTAGTGATTTATGTTTTTAGGCAATTAGAGGTTTAAATGTTTTTTTTAAACAATGAAATAACAAAAAAATTATTTTTGATATTTTTTTACATTTTCAATGGTTATAACCTTTGAAAATATAATAATTTTAAAGTTTTTTAAAAATGTGAATACGATATTTAGTAATTATAATCATTATAATTATATATTATATAAACTAAAAATAAATAATTTTATTCATAGATATGATATCGATTATCAAAAAATAAATTTATATGTTATTATTATTATGATGGAAATAAATAAAAATATAATTGCAAAAGCTTAAAATATTCAAAATCCAAGTAAAATTTAATACTAAATGATAATTTTTTTTAGTTTTTCTTCTTTTTATAACTTATTTTTTTTATTAAAAATATATTATTTAAATTATATTTGTATCACTCATATTTTATATTGTAATTAATATTTTAATATATTATTTAAATTATATTTTAGGTTTATGAGTTTAATGCTTTAAGTATATAGGGGCTTTGGGTTTAAAAGTTTAGAGGTTTAAGTGTTTAGGCATTTAGTGGTATATAAGTTTTATTTAAACAATGATATAACAAAAAATTTATTTTTATTATTTTTAAATTTTTGAAGGTTATAACCTTTTCAAATATAATAATTTTTAAATTTTTTTCAAATGTAAATATAATATTTAGTTATGATAATCTTAATAATTATAAGTCATTTAAATTCAATATAAATAATTACAATTCTAGATATTATAATAATTATCAAAAAAATTTAATAAACTATTATTAATAAGATAGATATTATTTAAAATATATTTGCAAAATCTAAATTTATTCAAAATCAAAGTAAAATATATTACTTAATAATAATTTTTTTAATGTATTGCTTATAATAATTTTATATTTTTGTTATTATAAATAAATTTTATAAATTTATTTGCTTAATCATAATTTATTTTGTAATTTATAAATCTATAATAATAAACTAATAAATAATTAAAATAATTATTTAAAATAAATAATTAAAACAAATAAAATTGAGATTTATTATTTATTATTCAGGATATACTAGTTTAATGGCTTAAGTATTTAGGTGTTTTTGGGTTTAGGAGTTTAGTGATTTAAGTGTTTAGACCTTTAGTGATTTATAGTTATTATAAAAAGAATTAAAAAACAAAAAAATTGAATTTTTTGAATTTTTATAATTTTTGAAGGTTGTAACCTTAGAAAATATAATAATTTTAAATTTTTTTAAATGTGAATATAATATTTATTTATAATAATCTTAATAATTTTATATAATGTAAACAACATATAAATAATTTTATTAATAGATATTATAATAATGATGAATAAATAAATTAATAAACTAGTATTAATAAGAATGATATAAATTAAAATATAAATGTAGAATCTAAGATGATTCCAAATCAAAATAATATATATTACTAAATAATAATTTTTTATTTTAAAAATTTTGACTCATTTTATAAGCATATATATTTTTTGATGAAAAATAAATTATTTAAATTATATCTGTCTCACTAATAATTTATTTTGTAATTAATATTTCTATAAAAAATTGATAAATAATTAAAATGAATATTTAAAATTATAATGTATACTAATAAAAAAAGATTTATGATTTATTATTTTGGGTATACCTATTTAATGGTTTAAGTTTTTTGTGGTTTTGGGGTTAAATAGTTTATTGCTTTATATGTTTGCACATTTAGGTGTTTATAGGTTTTATTTAATCAATGAAATTACAAAAAATTTATTTTTATGAATTTTCGTGATTTCGAAAGTTTATTGCCTTTGAAAATATAATAATTTTTTAATCTTTCTAAAATATGAATGCAATACTTAGTTATAATAATCATAATAATTATATTTGATGTAAATTTAATATAAAAAATTTTATTAATATATATTATTATAATGATAGAAAAATAAATTAATAAACAATTATTAATAAGATAGATATTAATTAAAATATATTTGCAGAAACCAAAATAATTCAAAATAAAAATAAATTATATTACTTTTTTTATAAGCTTATTTTTTTCATAAAAAAAAATATATTTAAATTATATGTCTCACTCATTATATATTTTGTAATTAATATTTCTTAAAAATAAACTAAAAACTAATTAAAATGAATATTTAAAATTATAATGAATATAAATAAAGATAAAATTTATTATTTATTATTTATTATTTAGGTTATATAGATTTAATGGTTTAAGTATTTAGGGGGTTTTGGGGTTAAGGAGTCTAGATATTTAAATGATTAGGCATTTAGTGGTTTATAAGTTTTATTTAAATAATAAAATAATAAAAAAATTATTTTTGTGATTTTTTATCATTTTTGAAGGTTATAACCTTTGAAAATATAATAATTTTTTAATATTTTTCAAATGTAATATAATATTTAGTTATAATAATCTTAATAATTAAACTATAAATAATTAAAATGAATATTTAAAATTATAATAAATAGAAATAAAAATGAGATTTATTATTTATTAAGTTGTATATAGCTGTTAAAAGGTTTATGTATTTAGGGTTTTCGGGGTCTATGAGCTTACTGATTTAAGTAAGTAAGCATTTAAAGGTCTATAGGTTTTAATTTAAAAATGAAATAACAAAAATTTTTTTTTATTATTTTTTCTCATTTTATAAGGTTATAACCTTAGAAAATAAAATAATATTTAAATTTCTTTTCAAAAGTTAATACAATATATATTTATAATAATCATAATAATTATATATCATATAAATTCAAAATAAACTATTTTATTAATAGATATTCTAATAATTATCAAAAAATAAATTAAATATCTATTATGAATAAGATTGATAGTACTTAAAATATAATATCAAAACCTAAAATGATTCAAAATCCAAACAAAATATATTACTAAATAATAATTATTTGTTTTTAAATTTTTATGATTTTTATAACCTTATCTATTTTTTGATGAAAAATATTTATAATAAATTATATTTTTAACTCATAATTTATTTTATAATTAATATATATATATAAATAAAAAACTAAACAATCAAAATGAATTTTTTAAATTATAATGAAAACAAATAAAAATGAGATTTATTAATTATTATTTAGTGTATACTGGCTTAAAGAATTATCTATATAGGGGTATCGGGATTTTATTATTTAGTCATTTAAGTGTTTAGGTATTTAGTGGTGTATACGTTTTATTTAAACAATGAAATAATAAAAAAAATATTTTATTTTATTTTATCACATTTTCAAAGGTTATAACCATTGAAAATGTGATAATTTTAAAATTTTTATCAAAAGTGAATATAATATTTAGTCATAATAATCATTATATTCATATATCATATAAATTCAATATAAATATTTTTATTGATAAATATTCTAATAATGATCAAAAAATAAATTAATAATCTATTATTAATAAGATATATATAAATTAAAATATAGTTACAAAACCTTAAATGATTCAGAAGAAAAGCAAAATATATTAATATATAATAATTTTTTGTTTTGAAATTTTTTTTTCTTTTAAAAAGTTTATTTATAATTTTTTGATAAAAAATAATTTATATAAATTATATTTGTGAAACTCATAATTTATTTTGTAATTAATAATTATATAAAAATATACAAATAAATAATTAAAATGAATATTTAAAATTTTAATGAAAAAAATGAGTTTTATTATTTATTATTTAGGGTATACCAGTTTAATTTAAATTAGATCTTTCTAACTAATAATTTATTTTGTAATTAATATTTCTATAAAATAAACTTATAAATAATTAAAATAAAAATTTAAAATTAAACTGAATAAAAATTTAAATTAAATTTATGATTTATTATTAATGCATACCAGTTTAATTGTTTAAGTATTTAGAGGTTTTGTCATTTAGGAGTTTAGTGGTTTATAAGTTTTATTTAAACAATAAAATAAAAAAATTTTGTAATTTTTTCTCATTTTATAGGTCATAACCTTTGAAAATATAATAATATTTAAAATTTTTTGAAATGTGAATACAATATTTAGGTAAAATAATATTAATAATTATATATCATATAAATTCAATATAAACAATTTTATTGATAGATATTATAATAATGATCAAAAATTAAATTAATAAACTTTTAATAATAAGATAGATATTAATTAAAAAATATTTACAAAACACAAATTGATTCAAATTAAAGTAAAATATATTACTTGATAATACTTTTTAATTTTAAAATTTTTACTTATTATATAAGCGTAAATACTTTTATTGATTAAAAATAAATTATTTAAATTATATTTCTTGCACTCATAATTTATTTTGTAATAAATATTTTTTTATAAATAAACTAATAAATAATTAAAATAAATATTTAAAATTATAATAAAAAAATAAAAATTAGATTTATTTATTATTAAGTAGTATATAGAATTCTAATGGTTTATGTACTTAGGCAATACTAGGTTTAGGAGTTTACTGATTTAACTGTGTATGCATTTAGTGGTAATAGGTTTTATTTAAAAAATAAATAAACAAAAAATTTATTTTTTGATATTTTCAAATGTTATAACCTTTGAAAATATAATAATTTTTAAATTTTTTTCAAAAGTGAATTAAATATTTAGTTATAATAATCATTATATTTATATTTCATATAAATTCAATATAATAATTTTATTGATAAATATTCTAATAATGATCAAAAAATAAATTAATAATCTATTATTAATAAGATAGATATAAATTAAAATATAATTACAAAACATAAAATTATTCAGAAGGAAAGCAAAATATTTTACTATATAATAAATTTTTGTTTTGAAATTTTTTATGCTTTTTATAAGTTTATCTATATTTTTTGATGAAAGATAATTTATATAAATTATATATGTCTAACTCATAATTTATATTGTAATTAATATTTAATAAAAATAAACGAATAAATAATTAAAATGAATATATTAAATTATAATGAAAAAATTAATATTGAGATTTATTATATATTATTTAGGGTATACCAGTTTAAAAGGATTATCTATTTAAGGTTTTCTAGAATTCGGAGTTATTGACTTAAGTGTTTAGGCATTTAGTAGTTTATAGGATTTATTTAAACAATGAAATAACAACAAATTTCTTTTTGATATCTTCTCACATTTTCAAAGGTTATAACCTTTAAAATATAATAATTTTAAATTTTTTCAAAAATGTGATTAAAATATTTAGTAATAAGAATCATTATAAATATATATAATATAAACTAAATATAAACAATTTTATTGATAGATATGATATCAATTATCAAAAAATAAATTAATATGCTATTATTAACATGATAGATATATATTAAAATATAAATGCAAAACCTAAAATTTTTCAAAATCAAAGTAACATTTATTACCAAATAATAATTTTTTTTTAGTTTTTGCTTCTTTTTATAAGCTTATATATTTTTTTGATATAAAATAAATTATTTAAAATATATTTAAGGTTTACGAGTTTAAAGTTTAAGTATTTAGGGGCTTTTGTGTTTAGGAGTTTATAGATTTAAGTGTTTAGCCATTTAGTGGTCTATAAGTTTTATTTAAACAATGATGTGACAAAAAATTTATTTTTATTTTTTTTTTCTAATTTTTGAAGGTTATAACCTTTGAAAGTATAAAAATTTATAAATTTTTTTCAAATGTAAATATAAGTTTTAGTTATAATAATCTTAATAAATATAAGTCATTTAAATTCAATATAAATAATCACATTGCAAGATATTATAATAAAGTTCAATAAATTAATTATTAAACTATTATTAATAAGATAGATATTATTTAAAATATATTTGTAAAATCTAACTTTATTCAAAATCAAAGTAAAATATATTATTTAATAATACTTTTTTTAATGTTTTGCTTTTTTTATATGTTTATATTTTTGTTATTAAAAATAAATTATTTAAATTATATTTGTCTTCCTCATAATTTATTTTGTAATTTATAATTCTATAAAAATAAACTAATAAATAATTAAAATGAATATTTAAAATTATAATGAATAGAAATAAAATTGAGATTTATTATTTATTTTTAAGGATATACAGGTTTAATGCTTTAAGTATTTAGGTGTTTTGGGGTTTAGTCATTTAAGTGTTTATGCCTTAAGTGATTTTATCTAATTTTTGAAGGTTATAACCTTTGAAAATATAATAATTTTTAATTATTTTTAAAATGTGAATATAATATTTAGTTATAATAATATTGATAATTATATATAATATAAAATCAATATAAAAAATTTTATTAATAGATATGATAATAATGATCAATAAATAAATTAATAAACTATTATTAATTAGAATTATATAAATTAAAATATAATTGCAAAATCTAAATATTTCAAAATTAAATTAAAATAAATTACTAAATAATAATATTTTTTTTTAAATTTTGACTTTTTATGATCTTATATTTTTTTGATAAAAAATAAATTATTTAAATTATATCCATCTCACTAATAATTTATTTTGTAATTAATATTTCAATAAAAATAAACTGATAAATAATTAAAATAAATATTTAAAATTTTAATGAATACTAATAAAAATGAGATTTATTATTTAGAGTATACTAATTTAAAGGCTTATGTATTTATGGGCTTCGGGGTTTAGGACTTTAGTCATTAAGAATTTAGGTATTTTGTGGTTTATAGATTTTATTTATAAAATCTAATAAAAAATTTATTTTTTTATTTTTTCTTATTTTCAAAGGTTATTACCTTTGAAAACTTAATAATTTTTAAATTTTTTTAAAATGTGAAAATATTATTTTGTTATAATAATCTAAATAATTATATATTATGTAAATTCAATAAAAATAATTTTTTTTATAGATATTAAGATGACAATAATAAAGTAAATTAATAAACTATTATTAATAAGATTGATATTAAATAAAATTTATTTGCAAAACCTAAAATGATTCAATATCAAAGTAAAATATATTTATAAGATAGA
Source organism: Sapria himalayana (assembly GCA_029783825.1). Lineage (NCBI taxonomy): Eukaryota > Viridiplantae > Streptophyta > Magnoliopsida > Malpighiales > Rafflesiaceae > Sapria > Sapria himalayana. The sequence continues at coordinate 218,650 of JAREIK010006601.1, read as the reverse complement.
TATTAAATAAAACTATTATTAATAAGATAAAATATACAAGTTTAATAGGTTATATATTTAGGAGTTTTGGGATTTAAGAATTTAGTGATTTAAGTGTTTAGGCATTTAGTAGTTTATAGGTTTTATTTAAAAAATACAATAACAAAATCCTTTTTTGTTATTTATTCTCAATTTTGAAGATTATAACCTTTGAAACTATAACAATTTTTAAATTTTTTTTAAATGTGAATACTATATTTAGTTATGATAATCTTAATAATTGTTATCATGTAAATTTAATATAAACAATTATATTGATATATATTATTATAATGATCATACAAATGATTAATAAACAATTATTAATAAGATAAATATTGTTTAAAATATATATACAAACCATAAAATGATTCAAAATCAAAGTGAAATATTTTACTAAATAATAATTTTAAATTTTTATAATTTTGTATCCATTTATAAGCATATATATTTTTTGATGAAAAATAAATTATTTAAATTATATTTGTCTCACTATTAATTTATTTTTTAATTTATATTTCTATAAAATTAAACTAATAAATAATTAAAATGTATAATTAAAATTATCAGAATACTGATAAAAATGAGATTTATGATTAATTATTTAGGATATACCTATTTAATGGTTTAAGTGTATTGTGGTTTTGGGGTTAATGAGTTTATTGATTTATATATTTACACATTTAGGTGTTTCTAGGTTTTATTTAAATCAATGAAATAACATAAAATTTATTTTTATGAATTTTCGTGATTTTCAGTGGTTATAACCTTTGAATATATAATAATTATTTAATAGTTCTAAAATATGAATACAATACTTAGTTATAATAATCTTAATAATTATATTTGATGTAAATTCAACATAAAAAATTTTATTAATATATATAATGTTGATGATCAAAAAATAAATTAATAAACTATTATTAATAAGATAGATATTAATTAACATATATTTGAAGAACCAAAAATAATTCAAAATCAAAGTAAATTATATTAATAAAAAAATTTTAAAATTTTTGAAATATTGTTTATTTTTATAAGCTTATATTTTTTTCATAAAAAATAATTTATTTAAATTATATGTGTCTCTCATTATTTATTTTGTAATTAATATTTCTATAAAAATAAACTAAAAAATAATTAAAATGAATATTTAAAATTATAATGAATACAAATAAAAATGAGATTTATTATTTATTATTTAGGTTATATAGTGTTAATGGTTTAAGTATTTAGGGTGATTTGGGGTTAAAGAGTCTAGAGATTTAAATGTTTAGGCATTTAGTGGTTTATAAGTTTTATTTAAATAATAAAATAATAAAAAAATTATTTTTGTGATTTATTATCATTTTTGAAGGTTATATTTTTTGAAAATATAATAATTTTTAAATATTTTTCAAATGTAAATATAATATTTAGTTATAACTTAATAATTATAAGACATTTTAATTGAATATAAGTAATTTTATTATTCGATATTATAAAAATGATCAAATAATAAATTAATAAACTATTATTAATAAGATTGATCGCAATTAAAAAATAATTGCAAAACCTATATATAATTATTCAAAATCAAAGTAAAATATTTTACTAAATAATAATTAATTGTTTTAAAATTTTTACTTCTTTATATAAGCTTATTTTTTTTGATTAAAAATAAATTATTAAAATTATATTTTTCTTACTCATTATTTATTTTGTGATTGATATTTCTATAAAAAATAAACTAATAAATAAATAAAATGAATATTTATAATTATAATGAATACAAATTAAAATGAGATTTATGATTTATTATATATGGTATACCGGTTTAATGGTTTGATTATTTGGTGGTTTATAGGTTTTATTTATATAATAAAAATTTAAAATTATATTTTTGATTTTTTCTGATTTTCAATGGTTATAACCTTCGAAAATAAAATAATTTTTAAAATTTTTGAAATGTGAATACCATGTATAATTATATTAATCTTACTAATTATATAACATATAAATTCAATATAAATAATTTTAATGAAAGATATTATAATAATGATCAAAAATTAAATTAATAAACTATTATTAATAATATAAATATTAATTAAAATATACTTACATAACACAAAATGATTCAAAATCAAATCAAAATATATTACTAAATAATAATATTTAATTTTTAAAATTTTCATTCTTTTTATAAGCTTATATTTTTTTTTATTAAATTAAATTTTTTAAATAATATTTGTCTCACTCGAAATTTATTTTGTAATTAATTTTTCTAAAAAATTAAGCTATAAATAATTAAAATGAATATTTAACATTATAATAAATAGAAATAAAAATGAGATTTATTATTTATTAAGTAGTATATAGCTGTTAAAAGGTTTATGTATTTAGGGGTTTCAAGAATTATGAGCTTACCGATTTAAGTAAGTAAGCATTTAATAATCTATATGTTTTATTTAAAAAATGAAATAACAAAAAAATTTATTTTTATTATTTTTTTTCATTTTTTAAGGTTATAACTTTGAAAATATAATAATTTTTAAATTTTTTTTTCAAAAGTGAATTCAATATTTAGTTATAATAATCATTATATTTATTTATCATATAAATTCAATATAAACTATTTTATTGATATATATTCAAATAATAATCAAAAAATAAATTAATAATCTATTATTAATATGATAGATATCAATTATAATATTATTACAAAACCTAAAATGAATATGAAGCAAAGCAAAATATATTACTATATAATAATTTTTTGTTTTGAAATATTTTTTTTCTTTTAAAAAGTTTTTCTATATTATATTGTTGAAAAATAATTTATATAAATTATATTTGTGTAACTCATAATTTATTTTGTAATAAATATTTATATAAAAATAAAAAAATAAATTATTAAATATGAATATTTAAAATAAAAATGGAAAAAAATAGATTTATTCTTTATTATTTAGGATATACCAGTTAAATTTAAATTAGATCTGTCTCACTAATAATTTATTTTGTAATTAATATTTCTATAAAATAAATTGATAAATAATTAAAATAAAAATTAAAATGAGATTTATGATTTATTATTAATGTATACCAGTTTAATGATTTAAGTATTTAGAGGTTTTGTCATTAGGAGTTTAGCGATTTATGTTTTTAGGCTTTTAGTGGTTTATAGGTTTTATTTAAAAAAATAAAATAACAAAAAAAATTTCTATACTTTTTTATCATTTTCATAGGTTATAACATTTGAAAATATAATAATATTTAAAATTTTTTGAAATTTTAATATAATATTTTGTTATAATAATATTAATAATTATATATCATATAAATTTAATATAAATAATTTTATTGATAGATATTATAATAATGATCAAAAATTATATTTATAAACTATTAATATTAAGATATATATTAATTAAAAAATATTTACAAAACCCAAATTGATTCAAAATTAAAGTAGCTTATATTACTTGATAATAATTTTTAATTTTTAAATTTATACTTCTTTTATAACCGTAACTTTTTATTAGATAAATAATATATTATTTAAATTATATTTGTCCCACTCATAATTTATTTTGTAATAAATATTTCTAAATAACTACACTAATAAATAATTAAAATGAATATTTAAAAATATAATAAATAGTAATAAAAATTAGATTTAATAATTATTAAGTAATATTTAGAGGTTTAATGGTTTATGTATTTAGGCATTACGGGGATTAGGAGTTTACTGATTTAGCTTTATATACATTTAGTAGGGCTCCTCACGGGACTGGGAGATTCACGACTCGACGCTAAGTCTTGTCCCGAAAGAATCGGGACTGAGAAAAATCAGTTGACTTTGACTTCTTCCGTCCCATTCTGTCATGAATTTTTTGTTTAAGGAAAGTTTCGGATCTTAAGCAATATCCATCCCGAGAACTGACACATCCTAAAAAACCTATACTAGAACCAGGAATATATATATATACCAATTCCACTACTGCCCATCCAATTCAGACGCAGCTATTTCTATCCCAACGAGTTCCAGGCCACCTCATGCCGTTCCTGCCATGTTCAGTTAGGTCCAGCCATTGTCCATTGCACTTCTGGTTGCCTCCACCGTGTCTCAGATGCCACCATGCTTTTGGTTTGTTTTTCTGACGAGAATTGAGTGATTAATTATTATTATTCTGTGTCTCAGTCAGTTTTATTGAGTACTGGTTGTGGTGTTGGGGTTGAGCCGAATGAGTGGGCTGAATGTGTTACAATCAGTTTTGTAGAGCTTGCTTTTTTGAAATATTTATATGTATTTATGCTTACCATATCATATTAATTAATGACAATGCAGATGGCACAATCCAGCAGTAAACGAAAAATACAATAAATTGAAGATGATCAGTTCTCAAAAGATTAAAGTACTGGTAAATCCATTCATCATCCTTTCATGAACCTTTCTATTGTTATAGAAGGTTCTTCAATTCAATTGTAATAAAAAGTCAAGGTACTTCTGAACCTCAAGCTCATAAAAAGTATAAGTCTGCTATTTGGGAAACTTATGAGATATTAGTTGATTTAGAGGGAAATGAAACTGGCAGGGCAGCTTGTATATGGCATAGGAAAGAATACATGGCAAAAAGTGATCAAGATACTTCCTGTTTATGGAAATACTTGAGAAAGACTTGTAGGAAATTTCCACTCAAAAAAGAATTAATAAAAGCTCACAAAGTTAAAGACAAGTCACAATCTTTGTTGAGTTTCAATAAAGGTACTAATTCAGAGGATAACAAATTAACTTGTTGGCAATTTGATCAACAACTAGTTTGAAAGGCTTTGGTGAAAATGATCATAAAAGATGAATTGCCTTTTATTTTTGTTGAAAGGGATGAGTTTAAGGAATTTTGTGAAGTTAGTGTGCCTCAATTTAAATTCCATATAGGCACTCTATATTGATAATTTGTTTTTCTTTGTTTGTGAAGGAAAAGAAGAAATTATTTGATAGCATATCATCTCATTGTTGTAGAGTTTCATTGACTACTGACACTTGGACTAGCATTCAAAATTTTTCTTATATATGTTTGACTGTTCATTTCATAGATTCTCAATAGAATATGCATAAAAGGCTTTTGAACTTTTGTGTAATTAAAAGTCATTCTGGAGTTAATATTAGAAATGCTATTGAGTTTTGCATGAATGAATGGGGCTTGAGAAAGTTGATGTGCATTACTGTTGACAACGCATCAAATAATGATGTTGTAGTTGAACAATTGAAAATAAGGCTTGTGAAAAAAAATGTTGTACCTTTGAGAGGCGAGCATTTTCATATGAGATGTTGTGCTCATATCCTAAACTTAATTGTCAGAGATGGCATTGCAGTAGTTAAGGGTGCTATTCAAATAATTAGAGGTGTGGTGAAATATGTGAGGAGCAGTCCTTAAAGATTAGATATGTTTAAGTTATGTGTTCAAAAAGCAAACTTGACATATGGATTTTCATTGCAATTAGATTGTCCTACAAGATGGAATTCAACTTATTTGATGCTTCAAACTGATATAAAATATCAAAAAGAATTTGATAAGTTGGAGGAGAAAGACAATATGTTTTTGAAGGAGTTTGGTTCAAATATTCCAATTGAGAGAGACTGAACAAACACCAAAATTTTGGCTCGTTTCTTGAAAACTTTTTATGAGGTAACTTGTAAATTTTTTGGCTCATAATATTCTACCTCTAGTGTTTATTTTTTGGAGATTATTCAAATTTTGAAAAAAATTGAGCTTTGTGAAAATAGTAGAGATACAATGGTGTCTGAAATGGGTAAAAAAATGATGCATAAATTCAACAAATATTGGGGTTCTCTTCAGTCAACAAATATTATGCTTTTTGTAGTAGTAGTGTTGGATCCTAGATATAAGCTCAAATATCTCAAGGTTAAGTACACTTAGCATTATGGAGAGGAATTGGCTAAAAATTTGGTGAAAAAGGTTATAAATGCTTTAAAAGAGATGATGGATGATTCTAAAGAGTTAAATGAAGATAAATCAAAAAAAGATAATGAATTAGTTGAGAAGCTCTGGAAAGAGAACTTTAGATAAATTTAGGAGTTCTTTAACACCTATTACAGCTGAAGTTTTCATATGTCTACAAGATTGGTTGAGAAGCTTAAATATACCTATTGAAATTGAATAATTAGTTCAAGACCTTGATGAAAATGAATCAGGTTAGTATACAAATCTTGTAAATTTTAATTTTACTTTTACTTATTTTATTCATTCAATTTAATAAAAATATGGTTCAATTACAATATTCAGATGGGTCATAAGATCCAAATAATTTTCCAAATATAGTTGGCCAACTAAATTTGGAACTGGTTTATTAAATTTTATAAGGTAATATTTTGTTTTTTTATTACTCTTTCATCTTAGAAATTTATATCTACATGATTAACATGTTTTCATCTTTGGTTGTCCTTCTATAGTGGAGGAAGAAAAGGGAGAAGTTGTAGAAGATATAATTAATTGGGTTTCAATTTTTGTTGGTGTTCCGGGATAGACCTTTGAAATGAGTATTATCATGGTTGTTATTAGTTGTATTTTTTTTGTTATATTTAGCTACCTAATTTTAACATTTACTTAAGTAGTAATTGCTGCTACCAATGTTTGTGGTCATCTTTAGTTATTCCTTAATATTTTAAGTAATTGTTTGAAAAATGTAGTATTGCTATTATGGTTAACTTTCACTAGGCTGAACAAAGCCAACTTGTGACAAAACCAAGAACCAAATTAAGCACACAACTCGGTCCCGTTCTATTTAACATTTCTATCCTTTTCTGCATATTAAAGCTTTTGACAAGGTAATGGAACTCATTTGTGGTATTCAGCATATTTGACAAAACAAAATTGACCCAATTTGAGTTTGAAAGACACATAACTAAGGAATTATAAATGGGACAACAAAAGGTTTCGACATGAAATAACTTGGCCGGTTTGAAGAAGATAAATTGAAAAAAATGTCCGAACTCCGTTCCGTCCCGGAACCATTTTCTCCTACCCAAAATCCCCGATCTACGTCCCATCTTGTCCTGATATTTTCAACCTATGGGACGGGTCTGGATCTTCAAAAAAGAATCTCCGAACTGTTGGAAGTGACTAGAGATTTGTAATCCCCATCCCGTCCCGTCCCATGAGCACCCCTAGCATTTAGTGGTTTATAGGTTTTATTTAAAAAATAAAATAACAAAAAATTTAATATAACCTTTGAAACTATAACAATTTTTAAATTTTTTTTAAATGTGAATACTTTATTTATTTATGATAATCTTAATAATTATATATCATGTAAATTCAATATAAAAATTATATTGATATATATTATAATAGTGATCATACAAAAGATTAATAAATAATTATTAATAAGATAAATATTATTTAAAATATATTTACAAAACTTAAAATATTCAAAATCAAAGTGAGATATTTTACGTAATATTAATTTTAAATTTTGAAATTTTTGTATCCATTTATAAGCTTATATATTTTTTGATGAAAAATAAATTATTTAAATTTTATTTGTCTAACTATTAATTTATTTTTTAATTTATATTTCTATAAAAATAAACTAATAAATAATTAAAATGTATATATAAAATTATATTGAATACTAATAAAAATGAGATTTATGATTATTATTTATGTTTTATTTGTCTAACTATTTAATTGTTTAAGTTTTTTGTTGTTTTGGGATTAAGTGGTTTATTGATTTATTTGTTTTACAAATTTTCGTGTTTATAGGTTTTATTTAATCAATGAAATAATAAAAAATTTATTTTTATGAATTTTTGTGATTTTCATAGGTATTAATATATAAAAAAAGGAATACAATACTTAGTTATAATAAAATTAATAATTATATTTGTTGTAGATTCAATATAAAAAAATGTATTAATATATTTTATAAAACTGATCATTAAATAAATTAATAAACTATTATTAATAAGATGGATATTAATTAAAATAAATTTGCAGAATCCTAAATAATTCAAATTAAAAGTAAATTATATTACTAAATAAAATTTTAAATTTTTGAAAATTTGTTTCTTTTTATAAGCTTATTTTTTTTCATAAAAAATAATTTATTTAAATTATATATGTCTCACTCATTATTTATTTTGAAATTAATATTTCTACGAAAATAAACTAAAAAATAATTAAAATGAATATTTAAAATTATAATGAATACGAATAAAAATGAGTTTATTATTTATTATTTAGGTTATATATGTTTAATGATTTATGTATTTAGGGGGTTTTGGGGTTTAGGGATCTAGAGATTTAAATGTTTAGACATTTAGTGGTTTATAAGTTTTATTTAAATAATAAAATAATAAAAAAAATTATTTTGTGATTTTTTATCATTTTTGAAGGTTATAACCTTTGAAAATAGAATAATTATTAAATTTTTTTCAAATGTAAATATAATATTTACTTATAATATTTTAATAATTATAAGACATTAAAATTCAATATAAATAATTTTATTGTTAGATATTATAAAATTGATCAAATAATAAATTAATAAAGTATTCTTAATAAGATTGATAGCAATTAAAATATAATTGCAAAACATATATATAATGATTCAAAATCAAAGTAAAATATATTACTAAATAATAATTTTTTGTTTTTAAATTTTTACTTCTTTTTATATGCTTATATTTTTTTTGATTAAATATAAATTATTAAAATTATAGTTGTCTCGCTCATTATTTATTTTGTAATTGATATTTCTATAAAAAATAAACTAATAAATAATTAAAATGAATATTTAAAATTATAATGAATACAAATTAAAATGAGATTTATGAATTATTATATATGGTATACCAGTTTAATGGTTTGATTATTTAGGAGTTTTGTCGTTTAGGAGTTTAGCAATTTATGTTTTTAGGCATTTACTAGTTTATAGTTTTTATTTATATAATAAAAATTTAAAATTCTTTTTTAGATTTTTTTTTTTTGATTTTCAAAGGTTATAATCTTTAAAAATAAAATAATTTTTAAAATTTTTTGAAATGTGAATACAATGTATAATTATATTAATCTTACTTATTATATATCATATAAAATTTAATATAAATAATTTTAATGATATATATTATAATAATGATCAAAAACTAAATTAATAAACTATTATTAATAATATAAATATTAATTTAAATATATTAACATATAACAAAATGATTCAAAATCAAATCAAAATATATTACTAACTAATAATATTTGATTTTTAAAAATTTTCTTCTTTTTATAAGCTTATATTTTTTTTATAAAAATAAATTATTTAAATAATATTTGTCTCACTCGAAATTTATTTTGTAATTAATTTTTCTAAAGAATTAAACTACATATAATTAAAATGAATATTTAAAATTATAATATATAGAAATAAAAATGAGATTTATTATTTATTAAGTAGTATATAGCTGTTACAAGGTTTATGTAGTTAGGGGTTTCGGGATTTATGAGCTTACTAATTTAAGTAAGTAAGCATTTAATGATCTATAGGTTTTATTTAAAAAATTAAATATCAAATAATTTATTTTAATTATTTTTTCTCATCTTTTAAGGTTATAACATTTGAAAATATAATAATTTTTAAATTTTTTTCAAAAGTGAATACAATATTTAGTTATAATAATTATTATATTTATATATCATATAAATTCAATAAAACTAATTTTATTGATAAATATTCTAATAATGATCAAAAATAAATTAATAATCTATTATTAATAAGGTAGATATCAATTAATATATAATTACAAAACCTAAAACAATTCAAAGCAAAGCAAAATATTATACAATATAAAAATATTATATAATAATTAATAAGGTATACCCCAAAATAATACTGAATATTTTTTTATTTAAAAAAGTTTATCCATATTTTTTGATTAAAAATAATTTATATAAATTATATTTGTCTAACTCCTAATTTATTTTGTAATTAATATTTATATTAAAATAATCAAATAAATAATTAAAATGAATATTTAAAATTATAATGAAAAAAAATGAGATTTATTAATTATTATTTAGGGTATACCATTTTAATTTTAATTATATCTATCTTATTAATAATTTATTTTGTAATTAATATTTCTATAAAAATATACTGATAAATAATTAAAATAAAAATTTTAAATTATCCTGGATAAAAATTAAAATGAGATTTATGATTTATTATTAATGTATACCAGTTTAATTGTTTAAGTATATAGATGTTTTATCATTTGAAAATTTAGCGATTTATGTTTTTAGGCATTTATTGGTTTATAGGTTTTATTTAAACAATAAAATAATAAAAAAAATTTTATAACTTTCTCATTTTCATAGGTTATAACCATTGAAAATATAATAATATTTAATGTTTTTTAAATGTAAATATAATATTTTATTTATAATAATATTAATAATTGTATATCATATAAATTCAATATAAACAATTTTATTGATAGATATTATAATCATGATCAAAAATTAAATTAATAAACTATTAATAAAACGATAAAAATTAATTAAAAAATATTTACAAAACCCAAATTGATTAAAAATTAAAGTAAAATATATTACTGGATAAAAATTTTAAATTTTTAAATTTTTATTTCTTTTATATGCGTATATATATTATTTCATTAAAAATAAATTATTTAAATTATATTTGTCGTACTCATAATTTATTTTGTAATAAATATTTCTATAAAAATAAACTAATAAATAATTAAAATGAATATTTAAAATTATAATAAATATAAATAAAAATTAGATTTATTATTTATTATGTATTATATATTAGTTTAATGGTTACTGTATTTAGGCATTACAGGGTCTAGGAGTTTACTTATTTAACAATGTATGCATTTAGTAGTTTATAGGTTTTATTTAAAAAATAAAAAAACAAAAAATTTATTTTAATTATTTTTTGATATTTTCAAAGGTTATAACCGTAGAAAATATAATAATTTTTAAATTTTTTTCAAAAGTGAATTCAATATTTAGGTATAATAATCATTATATTTATATATCATATAGATTCATTATAATTATTTTATTGATAAATATTCTAATAATGATCAAAAAATAAATTAATAATCTATTATTAATAAGATAGAAATCAATTATAATATAATTACAAAAACTAAAATGATTCAGAAGCAAAGCAAAATATATTATTATATAATAATTTTTTGTTTTAAATTTTTTTTTCTTTTAAAAAGTTTATTTATATTATTTAGATGAAAAATAATTTATATAAATTATATTTGTGTAACTCATAATTTATCTTGTATTTAATATTTATATAAAAATAAACAAATAACTAATTAAATTTGAATATTTAAAATTAAAATTAAAAAAAATGAGATTTATTTATTATTATTTAAGATATACCAGTTTAATTTAACTTAGATCTGTCTCACTAATAATTTATTTTGTAATTAATATTTCTATAAAAATAAAATGATAAATAATTAAAATAAAAATTAAAATTATACTAAATAATTAAAATAATTTATTTTGTTCTCTCTCAACTCTAGAATGATTACTAAAGCTCTAACCAAAATAATATGAGCTTTTACTTTATCTCTATTATGTCTCATCATATTTGATGTTGAATCACTAGACTATCAAAGGTAATTTGACTCATATATGCTAACAGACTAAACCAAAGTTGTACCCCTATGTGTTGAAATAGCAAGTTGTGGAGGATCCTATTTATATTGATTATTGTAATTTCTTATAAATATCTCTCATGCACACACTCAAAGAAATTTTTTTAAAACCTACTTCACCTCTAAAAAAATAACCACCTTGTAGCCTATTAGAACAAACTAGCCACATGGCGGTTTGAGCAGGGCAAGAAGTATGGGCTCTCTTTCAATCAAGAATTAAAAAAATCATTTTATTGGCTTGTCTAAGCCTTTTTTTTATATCCTCATGGAAATGAAAAGTATCATTTCTTTCTTTTTATATTAAATGAGTTATGTATACAAGCTCAAAACACCCAAAAAGGTGTAAATTAATCATATTCAAATGTATAACAGGTTTTAATCATTGCTCAAAATATTAGTATTGCATATTGACACTTGAGGTCACAAATCAAAGGAAAAAGCCATAGTGATATTCCCAATCCCAAGAATTTTAGCTATAGAAAGTTATAAAGAGTAGTACTCGAGCTTTAACTATTTCTAGGGTCATGACTTTTGCTCTCGAGGAATGTCCAAAGTTACAATCATTCCTAGTAAAATGAGTTTGCAATATAAAGATAAAATGCACAAGCTATGGCCATATCCAATATTGTGACCCAGTATTATAGTGATTAAATATGTATTCATGATCATTCTTAGTGCCATAACAATATGTTCAATAGAGAGACACAAGTTATGGCATATTCTTATCGATATTATTTTGTGTTCTAGAGACAAACTATACAATCATGACCATTGCTAATGCTACAATAATGTAAAGCAATAAAGAGACTGAATCCATAACTCACCCCTTGAGTCATGACTTTGTGTTACATATACAAAAAGATAAATCTGTGACATTCTTAAAAGTTTTGAATTTCAATTAAAATTTAACACTTAGTCATTTGATTATAAAAGTGCAAAACATGAGATTTAGGATTTAGGGTTTATGGGTTAGAGTTATAGTTTATGGTTTAAGGTTTAGGATTTAAAGTTTAGGGTTTATGATTTTTTTTTGTTTTTTTTGGAAAATACACACTTTATTTATCATTCAGGCACACAACTTACAAGAGACTAAAAAGCTGAATAATTTAGGCCAGCCCATCAAATCCTATGCACCTTAATGATTCTATGCATAAAATAGATAAAAAAACATAATGCCTAATAATTCCAAGCGTACGAATATAACTAAAATCACCTGGCATTCCCGGACTTCAGAGTTGGCATTGAGTCATTATGCGCACCGCGTCCTTTCCATTTGGATTTTTCCAAGCCTTTTGGAGGAACATGAATGATGCACCATATTAAAACTATGCAAATATAAGATTGTGCATGTGTGTGACATGCAGCATCAAACGTTTGCCTATGTCATTGCTATGCAATAGAATACATGTAAATCTGGACACCCATAAATCTACAAGTCCATATCTACGGCACTTTGTCAATTCATTATCACCTCTGAATTCCACAATCTTTTGCTCTAATGATCCTCAAAAAATATCAAAAAATATATATGCATCAGTGTGCATGTGTGATAAGGTCCATCTCATAGTCTAATTATCTACACGTACAATGAAGCTAGAATACAAGTAAAATTAAAAAATGCTATAAAGATTGGTCTTCTGCTCCAGGGAGTGTAGCATCGCCTAATGTGTATTTACTAAATACATTAGTGGGCCCCACTTAGAGATACTCATGGGTCCAATTGCCCTCACAGCATGCTACATAGAGAACATACAAGATTGGGTGTGTGAGTATATCATGATCCGTCTCTACAAGTACATGGTGCATACAACGTCCAAAATACAAATAAGACTACAAACATAAACTACAAGTTTGAATCTTTCACTGCCGTGTGGCTGGTGTGCACTCCATTGCTTACTGGCCCTACTTGGTGATGGTTCGGATTTTGCTGGCTCTCCAATTAATCATGGATTACCCGCTACTCCTGTTGGGCGACGTTTAGGTGGCCCTCTATGTTACTTGATACGGCTAGTGGAACCCACTCCTAGCTACTCCTAGGTTTACTCCCGACCACTTTCCTCGGTCTCGTCAGTTGCCTGGATGTTAACATCCCGGCTTGCTAGTGGGACCCTCTACAAGTTAGGTGCTCATACTTCTGGCTGCTTCTAGGACTTGCTGGCCCCTCTAAATGCTACACCAAAATGGACAAGAATATGTGCACGTGTGTACTGTGGTCTGTCGCTATGTGTGTGTGGAGCAGTAGTATCAGGGTTTAGGAGTTTAGTATTTTAAGTATTTAGGTATTTTGTGGTTTATAGGTTTTATTTAAATAATTAAATAAAAACAAATATTTTTATGATTTTTTCTCATTTTCAAGGTTATAACCATTGAAAATATTATAATTTTTAATTTTTTTTCAAATGCTAATACAATATTTAATTATAATAATCATAAAAATTAAATATCATGTAAATTCAATATAAATAATTTTATTGATCGATATAATAATATTGATCATAAAATAGATTAATAAACTATTATTAATAAGATAGATATTAATTAAAATATATTTGCAAAACCTAAAATGATTTAAAATCAAAGTAAAATATATTACTAAATAATAATTTTGTATTTTAAAATTTTTGTTTCTTTTTATAAGCTTATAAATTTTTTTGATGAAAATAAATTATTTAAATTATATTTGACTCATTCATAATTTTATTCTGCAATTAATATTTCTATAAAAATAAACTAATAAATAATTAAAATGAATATTAAAATTATAATTAATACAAATAAAAATGAGATTTATGATTAATTATTTAGGGTATACCAGTTTAAAGGTTTAAGTATTTAGGTGTTTAGGAGTTTAGTGATTTAAGTGTTTAGGGATTTAGTAGTTTATATGTTTTATTTAAATAATGAAATAACAAAAAATTATTTTTCAAATTTTTTATCAATTTTGAAGGTTATAACCTTTATAAATATCATAATTTTTAAATTTTATAAAATGTGAATACAATATTTAGTTATAATAAACTTAATAATTATATATCATGTAAATTAAATATAAAAAATTTTATTGATAGATATTAATAAACTAAATATAAATATAAATATAATAATGATCAAAAAATAAAATAATAAACTATTATTTATTGATACATATTTATATAATATTTATAAATACTTAAACCTTTAAAGATGTTTTAAATGTTTAAGTATTTAAGGGTTTTGTGGTAATGAGGTTTGGGAGTTTAATGATTTAAGCGTTTAGGCATTTAATAGTTTATAGGTTTATATAAACAATAAAATAACAAAAAATTTATTTTTGTGATTTTATCTCATTTTCAAAGAAGATAACCTTTAAAAGTATAATAATTTTTAAATTATTTTCAAATGTAAATATAATATTTAGTTATAATAATCTTTATAATTATATATGATGTAAATTCAAAATAAATAATTTTATGGATAAATATTCTAATAATGTCAAAAAATAAATTAATAATCTATTATTAATAATATAGATATCAATTAAAATATAATTACAAAACCTAAAATGATTCAGAAGCAAAGCAAAAAATATTACTATATAATAATTTTTTGTTTTGAAATTTTTTTTATTTTAAAAAGTTTATCTATATTTTTTTGATGAAACATAATGTATATAAATTATTTTGTGTAACTCTTAATTTATTTAGTTATTAATATTTATATAAAAATAAACAAATAAATAATTAAAATGAATATTTAAAATTATATAAAAAAATGAGATTTAATATTTATTATTTAGGGTATACCAGTTTAATTTAAATTAAATCTGTCTCACTAATAATTTATTTTTTAATTAATATTTCTATAAAAATAAACTGATAAATAATTAAAATAAAAATTTAAAATTTTACTGAATATAAATTAAAATGATATTTATGATTAATTATTAATGAATACCATTTTAATGGTTTTGACATTTAGGAGTTTAGAGATTTATGTTTTTAGGCATTTAGTATTTTATAGGTTTTATTTAAACAATAAAATAACAAAAAAAAATTTGTAATATTTTCTCATTTTCACAGGTTATAACCTCTCAAAATATAATAAAATTTAAGATTTTCTGATATGTGAATACAATATTTAGTTATAATAATATTAATAATTATATATCATATAAATTCAATATAAACAATTTTATTGATAGATATTATAATAATGATAAAAAATTAAATTAATAAACAATTAATAATAAGATAGATATTAATTAAAAAATATTTAGAAAACCCAAATTGATTGAAAATTAAAGTAAAATATATTACTGAATAATAATTTTTAATTTTTAAATTTTACTTCTTTTATATGCGTATATATCTTTTTTGATTAAAAATAAATTATTAAAATTATATTTGTCCCACTCATAATTTATTTTGTAATAAATATTCCTATAAAAATAAACTAATAAATAATTAAATGAATATTTAAAATTATAATAAATAGAAATAAAAATTAGATTTATTAATTATTATGTATTATATAGTGGTTTAATGGTTTATGTATTTTGGTATTATGGGGTTTAAGAGTTTAATGATTTAATTGTTTATGCATATAGTGGTTTATAGGTTTTATTTAAAAAATAAAATAACAAAACATTTATTTTTATTATTTTTTGATATTTTCCAAGGTTATAACGTTTGAAAATATAATAATTTAAATTTTTTATCTAAAGTGAATTCAATATTTAATTATAATAATCATTATATTTATATTTCATATAAATTCAATATAAATAATTTTATGGATGAATATTTTAATAATAATCAAAAAATAAAATAATAATCTATTATTAATATGATAGATATCAATTAAACTATAATTACAAAACCAAAAATGATTAAGTAGCAAAGCAAAATATATTACTATATAATAATTTTTTGTTTTGAATTTTTTTTCTTTTTAAAAGTTTATCTATATTTTTTTGGTGAAAAATAATTTATATAAATTTTATTTGTCTAACTCATAATTTATTTTGTAATTAATATTTATATAAAAATATACAAATAAATATTAAAATGAGTATTTAAAATAATAATGAATAAAAATGATATTTATTCTTTATTATTTAGGGTATACAGGTTTTTTATAAATTATATTTGTCCTACTAATAATTTATTTTGTAATTAATATTTCTAAAAAAAAACTATTAAATAATTAAGATAAAAATTTAAAATTATGCTGAATAAAAATTAAAATGAGATTTATAAATTATTATTAATGTATACCAGTTTAATTGTCTAAGTATTTATTGGTTTTGTCATTTAGAAGTTTAGTAATTTATGTTTTTAGGCATTTAGTGGTTTATAGGTTTTATTTAAACAATGAAATAACAAAAAAATTATTTTTGATATTTTTTAACTTTTTCTATGGTTATAACATTTGAAATATAATAATTGTGAAATTTTTTTCAAATATAAATATAATATTAAGTTATAATAATCTTAATAATTATAAATCATTTAAATTCAATATAAATAATTACATTCATAGATATTATAATAATGAACAAAAAAAATTTTATAAACTATTCTTAATAAGATAGATATTATTTAAAATATATTCGTAAAATCTAAATTTATTCAAAATCAAAGTATATATTACTAAATAATAATTTTTTTAATATTTTGCTTTATTAATAAGTTTATATTTTTGTTATTCAAAGTAAATTATTTAAATTATATTTGTCTTCCTGATAATTTATTTTGTAATTTATAATTCTCTAAAAATAAACTAATAAATAATTAAAATAAATATTTAAAATTATAATGAATACAAATAAAATTGAAATTTATTATTTATTATTCAGGATATACAAGTTTAATGGTTTAAGTATTTAGGTGTTTTGGGGTTTAGTCATTTAAGTGTTAAAGCCTTTGGTGATTTTATCTAATTTTTGAAGGTTATAACCTTTGAAAATATAATAATTTTTAATTTTTTTTAAAATGTAAATGTAATATTT
Source organism: Sapria himalayana (assembly GCA_029783825.1). NCBI lineage: Eukaryota > Viridiplantae > Streptophyta > Magnoliopsida > Malpighiales > Rafflesiaceae > Sapria > Sapria himalayana. Next base: position 200,939 of record JAREIK010006601.1, on the reverse strand, counting down.
AGTTATAATAATCTTGATAATTATATATAATGTAAAATCAATATAAATAATTTTATTAATAGATTTTATAATAATGATCAATAAATAAATTAATAAACTATTATTAATTAGAATGATATAAATTAAATATAATTGCAAAATCTAAAATTATTCAAAATTATATTAAAATAAATTACTAAATAATAATATTTTGTTTTAAAAATTTTGCCTCTTTTTATAATCTTATATTTTTTTGATGAAAAATAAATTATTTAAATTGTATCCGTCTCACTAATAATTTATTTTGTAATTAATATTTCAATAAAAATAAACTGATAAATAATTAAAACGAATATTTAACATTATAATGAATACTAATAAAAATGAGATTGATAAAATAATAAATTAATAAACTATTTTTAATAAGATTGATAGCAATTAAAATATAATTGCAAAACCTATATATAATGATTCAAAATCAAAGTAAAATATATTACTAAATAATAATTTTTTGTTTTTAAATTTTTACTTCTTTTCATATGCTTATTTTTTTTTATTTAAAAATAAATTATTAAAATTATATTTGTCTCGCTCATTATTTATTTTGTAATTAATATTTTTATAAAAAATAAACTAATAAATAATTAAAATGAATACAAATTAAAATGAGATTTATGATTTATTATATGTGGTATACCAGTTTAATGGTTTGATTATTTAGGAGTTTTGTCATTTAGGAGTTTATCAATTTATGTTTTTAGGCATTTAGTGGTTTATTGGTTTTATTTATATAATAAAAATAAAAATTTTTTTTATTATTTTTTTAGATATTCAAAGGTTATAACCTTTGAAGATAAAATAATTTTTAAAATCTTTTGAAAAGTGAATACCATGTATAATTATATTAATCTTATTAATTATATATCATATAAATTCAATATAAATAATTTTAATGATAGATATTATAATAATAATCAAAAATTAAATTAATAAACTATTATTAATAATATAAATATTAATTAAAATATATTTACATAACACAAAATGATTCAAAATCAAATAAAAATATATTACTAAATAATAATAATTATTTTTAATTTTTTCCATCTTTTTAAAAACTTATATATTTTTATGACTAAAAATAAATTGTAGAAATAATATCTGTCTTACTCGAAATTTATTTTGTAATTAATTTTTCTAAAAAATTAAAATTAATATTTAAAATTATAATAAATAGAAATTAAAATGAGATTTATTATTTATTATTTATTATTTATTAAGTAGTATACAACTGTTATAAGATTTATGTATTTAGGGGTTTCGGGTTTTATGAGCAACTGATTTAAGTAAGTAAACATTTAATGGTCTATAGGTTTAATTTAAAAATTAAATAACAAAAAAATTATTATTTGTATTCTTTCTCATTTTTTATGATTATAACCATTGAAAATATAATAATTTTAAAATTTTTTTCAAAAGTGAATACAATATTTATTTATAATAATCATAATAATTATTTATCATATAAATTCAATATAAATAAATTTATTGAAAGATATTCTAATAATTATAAAAAAATAATTAAAATTCTATTATGAATAAGATTGATTTTACTTAAAATATAATATCAAAACCTAAAATGATTCAAAAGCAAAGCAAAATATATTACTTAATAATAATTATATGTTTTAAATTTTTATTCTTTTTATAAGCTTATCTATTTTTTGATGAAAAATTATTTTTATAAATTATATTTTTAATTTATAATTTATTTTATAATTACTATATATATATAAATAAAAAACTTAACAATCAAAATGAATTTTTTAAATTATAATGAAAACAAATAAAAATGAGATTTATTAATTATTATTTAGGATATACTGGTTTAAAGGATTAACTATATAGGGGTATCTGAATTTTGTTGTCTAGTTATTTAAGTGTTTATGCATTTAGTGATTTATTGGTTTTATTTAAATAATGAAATAACAAAAAAAAAATATTATTTTTACTTTTTCACATGTTCAAAGGTTATAACCTTTGAAAATATAAAAATTTTAAAATTTTTTCAAAAGTTAATACAGTATTAAATTATAATAATCATTATATTTATATATCATATAAATTCAATATAAACATTTTTATTGATAAATATTCTAATAATGATTAAAAAATAAATTAATAATATATTATTAATAATTTAGATATCAATTTAAATATAATTACAAAAAGTAAAATGATTCAGAAACAAAGTAAAATATTTTACTATTAAATATTTTTTTCTTTTTTATTTTTTTCTTCTTTTATTAAGTTTATCTATATTTTTTTGTTGAAAACTAATTTATATAAATTATATTTGTCTAACTTATAATTTATTTTGTAATTAATATTTATATAAAAATAAACAAATAAATAATTAAAATGAATATTTAAAATTATAATAAAAAAATTAAAAATGAGATTTATTATTTATTATTTAGGATAAACATGTTTAAAAAATTTATATATTTAGGGTTTTCGAGATTTCGAAGTTATTGATTTAAGTATTTAGGCATTTAATAGTTTATAGGTTTTATTCAAACAATGAAATAACAAAAAATTTATTTTTGATACTTTTTCAAATTTTCAAAGGTTAACATTTAAAAATATAATAATTTTAAAATTTTTTTAAAAAGTGAATACACTATTTTGTAATAATAAATATTATAACTATATATAATATTATTTAAATATAAACATTTTTATTGATAGATATTATATCAATTATCAAAAAATAAATTAATAAACTATTTGTAATTTGATAGATATAAATTAAAATATAATTAAAAAACCTAAAATGATTCAAAATCAAAGTAAAATTTATTACTAAATAATAATTTTTTTTAAGTTTTTGCATCATTTTATAAGCTTATATGTTTTTTTGATGAAAAATATATTATTTAAATTATATTTGTATCACTCATAATTTATTTTCTAATTAATATATATATAAATTATTTAAATTATATTTAAGGTTTACGAGTTTAAAGGTTTAAGAATTTAGGGGCTTCGGGGTTTAGGAGTTTAGATATTTATGTATTTAGGAATTTAATGGTTTATAAGTTTTATTTAAACAATGATATAACAAAAAATTTATTTTTGTTATTTTTTCTCATTTTTGAAGGTTATAAACTTTGAAAATATAATATTTTTTAAATTTTTATTATATGTGAATACTATATCTAGTTATGATAATCTTAATAATTATATATCATTTAAATTCAATATAAACAATTATAATGAAATATATTATATTAATGATCTAAAAATAAATTAATAAACTATTATTAATAGGATAGATATTATTTTAAATATATTTGCAAAACGTAAATTTATTCAAATTCAAAGTAAAATATATTACAAAATAATACTTTCTTTAAATGTTTTGCTTCTTTTTATAAGTTTATATTTTTTGTTATTAAAAGTAAATTATTGAAATTATATTTGTCTTCCTCATAATTTATTTCTAATTAATAATTCTATAAAAATAAACCAATAGATAATTAAAATGAATATTTAAAATTATAATGAATACCAATAAAATAGAGATTTATTATTTATTATTTAGGATATACTAGTTTAATTGTTTAAGTATTTAGGTGTTTTGGGGTTTAGTGATTTAAGTGTTTAGGCCTTTAGTGATTTATAGTTTTTATTTAAAGAATGAAAAAATAAAAAATTTAATTTTTTGATTTTTTTTTAATTTTTGAAGGTTATAACCTTTGAAATTATAATAATTTTTAATTTTTTTTAAATGTGAATATTATATTCAGTAATAATAATATTAATAATTATATATAATGTAAACTCAATATAAATACTTTTCTTAATAGATATTATAAAAATGATCAATAAAAAATTAATAAACTATTATTAATAAGAATGATATAAATTAAAATATAATTTCAAAATCTAAAATGATTCAAAATAAAAATAAAATATATTACTAAATAATAAATTTTTGTTTTAAAAATTTTACCTGTTTTTATAAGGATATATATTTTTTTTGATGAAAAATAAATTGTTTAAATTAGATTTGTCTCACTAATAATTTATTTTGTAATTAATATTTCTATAAAAATACACTGATAAATAATTAAAATAAAAATTTAAAATTATACTTAATAAAAATTAAATTGAGATTTATGATTTTTTTATTAATGTACACCTGTTTAATAGTTTAAGTATTTATAGGTTTTGTCATTTAGAAGTTTAGCAATTCATTATTTTAAACATTTAGTGGTTTATAGGTTTTATTTAAACAATAAAATAACAAAAAAAATTTATAATTTTTTCTAATTTTCATATCTTATAACCTTTTAAAATATAATAATTTTTAAAATTTTTTGACATGTGAATATAATATTTAGTTTTAATAATATTAATAATTATATATCATATAAATTCAATATAAACAATTTTATTGATAGATAATATAATAATGATCAAAAATTAAATTAATAAACTATTAATAAAAAGATTGATATTAATTAAAAAAATATTTACAAAACTGCAATTGATTCAAAATTAAAGTAAAATATATTACTAGATAATAATTTTTAATTTTTAAATTTTTACTTCTTTTATAAGCACATATTTTTTTTGATTAAAAATAAATTAATTAAGATATATATGTCACTCTCATAATTTAATTTGTAATAAATATTTCTATAAAAATAAACTAATAAATAATTAAAATGAATATTTAAAATTATAATAAATAGAAATAAAAATTAGATTTATTAATTATTAAGTAGTATATAGCCGTTTAATGGTTTATGTATTTAGGCATTATGAGGTTTAGAAGTTTACTGATTTAACTATGTATGTATTTAGTGGTTTATAGGTTTTATTAAAAAAATAAAATAATAAAAAATAATTTTTTATTATTTTTTGAGATTTTCAAAGGGTATAACCTTTGTAAATATAATAATTTTTAAATGTGAATACAATATTTGGTTATAATAATCATTATATTTATATATCATATAAATTTAGAATAAACAATTTTATTAATAAATATTCTAATAATGATCAAAAAACAAATTAATAATCTATTATTAATAAGATAGATATCAATTAAAATAGAATTACAAAACATAAAATGATTCAGAAGAAAAGTAAAATATATTACTATATAATAATTTTTTGTTTTGAATTTTTTTTTCTTTTAAAAGGTTTATCAATAATTTTTTAATGAAAAACAATTTATATAAATTATATTTGTATAACTCAATTTATTTTGTAATTAATATTTATATATAAATAAACAAATTAATAATTAAAATGAATATTTAAAATTAATAATGAAAAAAAATGAGATTTATTATTTATTATTTTGGGATACCGGTTTAATTTAAATTAGATTTGTCTCAAAAATAATTTATTTTGTTATTTATATTTCTATAAAATAAATTGATAAATAATTAAAATAAAAATTTAAAATTATATTGAATTAAAATTAAAATGAGATCTATGATTTATTATTAATGTCTACCTGTTTAATGATTTAAGTATTTAGAGGTTTTGTTGTTAGGAGTTTAGCGATTTATGTTTTCACGCTTTATTGGTTTATAGGTTTTATTTAAAATAATAAAATAACAGAAAAAAATTCTATAATTTTTTATCATTTTCATAGGTTATAACATTTGAAAATATAATAATATTTAAAATATTTTAAAATTTTAATACAGTATTTTGTTATAATAATATTAATAATTATATATCAAATAAATTTAATATAAATAAATTTATTGATAGATATTATAATAATGATCAAAAATTAAGTTTTTAAACTATTAATATTAAGATAGATATTAATTAAAAAATATTTAGAAAACCCAAATTGATTCAAAATTAAAGTAACTTATATTACTTGATAATAATTTTTAATTTTTAAATTTATACTTCTTTTATTAGCGTATATTTTTATTAGATAAATAATATATTATTTAAATTATATTTGTCGCACTTATAATTTATTTTGTAATAAATATTTCTAAATAAATACACTAATAAATATTTAAAATGAATATTAAAAAATATAATAAATAGCAATAAAAAATAGATTTATTAATTATTAAGTAGTATTTAGTGATTTAATGGTTTATGTATTTAGGCATTATGGGGTTTAGGAGTTTACTGATTTAACATTATATAAATTTAGTAGGGCTCCTCATGGGACTTGGAGATTCACAACCCGACCCAAAGTCTTGTCCCGAAAGAATCGGGATTGAGAAAAATCCATTGACTTTGACTTTTCCCTTCCCGTTCTGTCACGTATTTTTTTTTTGGGACGGTTCCGGATCTTATGCAATTTCCATCCCGAGAACCATCCCATCCTAAAAAACTGATACTAGAACCAGGAATATATATATATATATATATATATATATATATATAACATGAAAATACCACCAATTCCGCTACTGCCCATCCAATTCTGATGCACCTATTGTTGTACCGACGAGTTCCAGGCCACCTCATGTCATTCCAGCCATGTTCAGTTAGGTCCAGCCCTTGTCCCTCGCACTTCTGGTTGCCTCCTCCGTGTCTCAGATGCCACCAGCCTTTTGGTTTGTTTTTCTGACGAGAATTGAGTGATTAATTATTATTATTATGTATCTCAGTCAATTTTGTTGAGTATTGGTTGTGGTATTTTGGTTGGGCCGAATGAGTGGGCTGAATGAGTTACAGTCAATTTTGTAGAGCTTGCTTGTTTGAAATATTTATATGTATTTATGCTTAACATATCATATTAATGAATGGAAATGCAGATGGCACAATCCAGCGGTAAACTAAAAATACAATAAATTGAAGATTATAACATCTCAAATGATCAAAGTACTGGTAAATCTAATCATCATCCTTTCACAAACCCTCCTATTATTACGGCAGGTTCTTCAATTCCAATTGTAAAAGAAATTCAAGGTTCATCTGAACCTCAAGCTCATAAAAAGTATAAGTCTGCTGTTTGGGATACTTATGAGATATTAGTTGATTCAGAGGGAAATGAAACTGGTAGGGCAGCTTGTATATGGTGTAGGAAAGAATATTTTGCAAAAAGTGATCAAGGTACTTCGGGTTTATGGAAATAGTTTAGAGAGACTTGTAGGAAATTTCCACACAAAAAAGAATTAATAGAAGCCCATAAAGGTAAAGACATGTCACAATCTTTGTTGAGTTTCACTAAAGGTACTAGTTCAGAGGATAACAAATTAACTTGTTGGCAATTTGATCAATAACTAGTTAGGGAGGCTTTGGTGAAAATGATCATAAAAGATGAATTGTCTTTTTGTTTTGTTGAGAGGTATGAGTTTAAGGTGTTATTTGAAGTTATTTGAAGCACTCTATATTGAGGGATTGTTTTATTTTGTTTGTGAAAAAAAATAAGAAATTATTTGATAGCATATCATCTCATTGTTGTAGAGTTTCATTGACTACCGACACTTGGACTAGCATTCAATATTTGTCTTATATATGTTTGAGTATTCATTTCATTGATTCTCAATAGAATATGCATGAAAGGCTTTTGAACTTTTGTCTAATTAAAAGTCATTCTGGAGTTAATATTAGAAATGCTATTGAGTTTTGCATGAATGAATGGGGTTTGAGAAAGTTGATGTGCATTACTGTTGACAATGCATCAAATAATGATGTTGCAGTTGAACAATTGAAAAAAGGCTTATGAAGAAAAGTGTTGTACCATTGAGAGGTGAGCATTTTCATATGAGATGTTGTGCTCATATCCTAAACTTAATTGTCAGAGATGGCATTGCAGTAGTTGAGGGTGCTATTCAAAAAATTAGAGGTGTGGTGAAATATGTAACGAGCAGTCCTAAAAGATTAGATATGTTTAAGTTATGTGTTGAAGAAGCAAACTTGACATATGGATCTTCAATGAAATTAGGTTGTCCTACAAGATGCAATTCAACTTATTTGATGCTACAAACTGATATAAAATATCAAAAATAATTTGATAAGTTGGAGGACAAAGACAAAAGGTTTTTGAAGGAGGTTGGTTCAAATATTCCAATTGAGAGAGACTGGACAAACACCAAAATTTTGGCTCGTTTCTTGAAAACTTTTTATGAGGTAACTTGTAAATTTTCTGGCTCATAATATTCTACCTCTAGTGTTTATTTTTCGGAGATTATTCAAATTTTGAAAAAAATTGAGCTTTGTGAAAAAGTAGAGATACAATGGTGTCTGAAATGGGTAAGAAAATGATGCAAAAATTCAACAAATATTGAGGTTCACTTCAGTCAACAAATATTATGCTTTTTGTAGCAGTAGTGTTGGATCCTAGATATAAGCTCAAATATCTCAAGGTTAAGTACACTTAGCATTATGGAGAGGAATTGGCTAAAAATTTGGTGAAAAATGTTATAAATGCTTTAAATGAGATGATGAATGATTATAAATATTTAAATGAAGATGAATCTAAAGAAGATGATTTCTCTTCTACTGTGTTGAAGAAAAATTATGATTTTTTGATGGTAGTGATACTTATGTTGATGATTTTTTTTGTTGAATCGGAGAAAGAACAAGAAGTTGTATCTTTGGAAAAGTTGGATAGGTACTTGAAGGAAAAACTTGAAAAAAATAGAATTGATTTTGATCTTCTAAACTGGTGGAAGGTAAATGAGGTTAGGTATCCTTCTTTGGCAAATGTAGCAAGAAATGTATTTGCTATCCAAGCATCTACTGTGACCTATGAATCTACATTTAGCACTGGGGGAGAACTTTAGATAAATTTAAGAGTTCTTTAACACCTATTACAGCTGAAGTTCGCATACCTCTACAAAATTGGTTGAGAAGCTCAAACAAACCTATTGAAATTTAAGAATTAGTTCAAGACCTTGATGATAATGAATTAGGTTAGTATACAAATCTTGTAAATTTTAATTTCACTTTTGCTTATTTTATTCATTCAATTTAATAAAAATATGGTTCAATTACAATTTTCAGAGGGGTCACAAGATCCAAATATTCTTCTAACTATAGTTGGCCAACTAAATTTGGAATGGGTGTATTAAATTTTATAAGGTAATATTTTGTTTTTTTATTACTCTTTCATCTTAGAAATTTATGTCTACATGATTAACACGTTTTCACTTTGGTTGTCATTCTACAGTGGAGAAAGAAAATGGAGGAGTTGTAGAAGAGATAATTAATTGGGTTTGGATTTTCATTGCTATTATGGGATGGACCTTTGAAATGATTATTATCATGTTTGTTATTAGTTGTATTTTTTTTGTTATATTAAGCTGCCTAATTTTAGCAATTACTTAAGTAATAATTGATGCTACCAATGTTTGTAGTCATCTTTAGCTATTCCTTAATATTTAAAGTAATTGTTTAAAAAATGTAGTATTACTATTAAGGTTAACTTTAACTCGTCTAAACAAAGACAACTTGTGAATAAACAAAGAACCAAATTAAGCACACAACTCGGTCCCTGTTCTTTTTAAAAATTCTATCCTTTTCTGCACATCAAAGCTTTTGACAAGGTAATGGAACTCGTTTGCGGTATTCAGCCTATTTGACAAAACAAAATTAGCCCAATTTGAGTTTGAAAGATACATAACTTAGGAATGATAAATGGTACAACAAAAGGGTTCGACATGAACTAACTTGGCTGGTTTGAAGAAAATAAATTGATAAAAATGTTCGAACTCCATTCCGTCCCGGAACCATTTTCTCCTACCCAAAATCCTCGATCTCCATCAGGTCTCGTCCCAGTATTTTCAACCTATGAGATGGGTCTGGATGTTCAAAAAAACATCTCCGAACTGTTGGAAGGGAATGGAGATTTGTAATCCCTATCCCGTCCCGTCCCATGAGCACCCCTATCATTTAGTGGTTTTTAGGTTTTAATTAAAAAATAAAATAACAAAAAATTTATTTTTATTATTTTTTGATATTTTCAAAGGTTATAACCTTTGAAAATATAATAATTTTTAAATTTTTTTCAAATGTGAATACAATATTTAGTTATACTAATCATTATATTTAAATATTATATAAATTCAATATAAAGAATTTTATTGATAAATATTCTAATAATAATCAAAAAATAAATTAATATTCCATTAATAATAAGATAGGTATTAATTAAAATATAATTAGAAAGCTTAAAATGATTCAGAAGCTAATAAAAATATTTTACTATATAATACTTATTTGTTTTTGAATTTTTTTTTCTTTTAATAAGTTTATCTATATTTTTTTCATGAAAAATAATTTATATAAATTATATTTGTCTAACTCATAATTTAATTTGTAATTAATATTTATATATAAATAAAAAAATAAATAATTAAAATGAATATTTAAAATTATAATGAAAAAAATCAAATTTATTATTTATTATTTAGGGATACCGGTTTAATTTAAATTAGATCCGTCTCACTAATAATTTATTTTGTAATTAATATTTCTATAAAATTAAATTGATAAATAATTAAAAAAATTATTAATTATACTGAATAATAATTAAAATGAGATTTAAGATTTATTATTAATATATACCAGTTCAATAGTTTAAGTATTTAGAGGTTTTGTAGTTAGAAGTTTAGCAATTTATGTTTTTAGGCTTTTAGTGGTTTATAGGTTTTATATAAAAAAATAAAATAACAAAAAAAATTTCTATAATTTGTTACCATTTTCATAGGTTAAAACCTTTGAAAATATAATAATATTTACAATTTTTTGAAATATGAATACAATATTTAGTTATAATAATATTAATAATTATATATCATATAAATACAATATAAACAATTTTATTGATAGCCGATATAATAATGATCAGAAATTAAATTAATAAACTATTAATAAAAAGATAAATATTAATTAAAAAATATTTACTAAACCGAAATTTATTCAAAATTCAAGTAAAATATATTACTGGATAATAAATTTTAATTTTTAAATTTTTAATTCTCTTAGAACCGTATATTTTTTTTATTAAAAATAAAATAATTAAATCATATTTATCGCACTCATACTTTATTTTGTAATAAATATTTCAATAAAAATAAACTAATAAATATTTAAAATAAATATTTAAAATTATAATAAATAGAAATAAAAATTAGATTTATTAATTATTAAGTAGTATATAGCAGTTTAATGGTTTATGTATTTAGGTATTAAGAGGTTTAGGAGTTTACTGATTTAACTTTATATGTATTTAGTAGAGCTGCTCACGAGACTCAGAGATTCGCGACCCGACACGAAGTCTTGTCCCGAAAGAATCGTGACTAAGAAAATCTGTTGACTTTGACTTTTACCGTCTCGTTCTGTCACGTATTTTTTCTTTTGGGAAGGTTCCGGATCTTAAGCAATATTTATTCCGAGAACCATCACATCCTAAAAAACCTATGCTAGAACAAGGAATATATATATATATATATAACATTAAGATGCCACCAATTCAATACTGCCCATCCAATTCTGACGAATCTATTGCTGTTACGATGAGTTCCAGGCCACCTCATTCCGTTCCAGCCATGTTTAGTTAGGTCCAGCCCTTGTCTGTCACACTTCCAGTTGCCTCCACCGTGTCCCATATGCCACCAACCTTTTGGTTTGTTTTTATGATGAGAATTGAGTGATTAATTATTATTTTTATGTGACTCAGTCATTTTTGTTGAGTATTGGTTGTTGTGTTGTGGTTGGGCCGAATGAGTGGGCTGAATATGTTACAGTCAGTTTTGTAGAGCTTGCTTGTTTGAAATATTTATATGTATCTATGCTTAACATACCATATTAATTAATGGCAATGCAGATGGCACAATCCAGCGGTAAATGAAAAATATAATAAATTGAAGATGATCACATCTCAAATGATCAAAGTACTGGTAAATCCAATCATCATCTTTTTACGAACCCTTCCATTGTTACGGTAGGTTCTTCAATTCTAATTGTAAAAGAAAGTCAAGGTACATCTGAACCTCAAGCTCATAAAAAGTATAAGTCTACAGTTTGGGAAACTTATGAAATATTAGTTGATTCAAAGGGAAATGAAACTGGTAGGGCAGCTTGTATATGGTGTTGGAAAGAATACTTAGCAAAAAGTGATCAAGGTACTTTTGGTTTATAAAAATACTTGAGAAAGACTTGTAGGATATTTCCACTGAAAAAAGAATTAATAGAAGCTCACAAAGGTAAAGACAAGTCACAATCTTTGTTGAGTTTCACTAAAGGTACTAGTTCATAGGATAACAAATTAACTTGTTGGCAATTTGATCAACAACTAGTTAGGGAGGCTTTGGTGAAAATGATCATAAAAGATGAATTGCCTTTTTGTTTTGTTGAGAGGGATGAGTTTAAGGAGTTTTGTGAAGTTAGTGTGCCTCAATTTAAAATTCCATCTAGGCAGTCTATACTGAGTGATTGTTTTTCTTTGTTTGTGAAGGAAAAGAAGAAATTATTTGATAGCAATTCATCTCATTGTTGTAGAGTTTCATTGACTACCGACACTTGGACTAGCATTCAATATTTGTCTTATATATATTTGAGTATTCATTTCATTGATTCTCAATAGAATATGCATAAAATGCTATTGAGTTTTGCATGAATGAATGGGGTTTAAGAAAGTTGATATGCATTACTGTTGACAATGCATCAAATAATGATGTTGCAGTTGAACAATTGAAAAAAAGGCTTGTGAAGAAAAGTGTTGTACCTTTGAGAGGCGAGCATTTTCATATGAGATGTTGTGCTCATATCCTAAACTTAATTGTCATAGATGGCATTGCAGTAGTTGAGGGTGCTATTCAAAAAATTAGAGGTGTGGTGAAATATGTGAGGAGCAGTCCTATAAGATTAGATATGTTTAAGTTATGTGTTGAAGAAGCAAACTTGACATATGGATCTTGATTGCAATTAGGTTGTCCTACAAGATGGAATTCAACTTATTTGATGCTACAAACTGATATAAAATATCAAAAATAATTTGATAAGTTGGAGGACAAAGACACAAGGTTTTTGAAGGAGTTTGGTTCAAGCGTACCAACTGAGAGAGACTATACAAATGCCAAAATTTTGAATCGTTTGTTGATAACTTTTTATGAGGTAACTTGTAAATTTTCTGGCTCATAATATTCTACCTCTAGTGTTTATTTTCCTCAGATTATTCGAATTTTGAAAAAAATTGAGCTTTGTGAAAATAGTAGAGATAAAATGGTGTCTAAAATGGGAATGAAAATGATGCATAAATCAACAAATATTAGGGTTCTCTTCAGTCAACAAATATTATGCTTTTTGTAGCAGTAGTGTTGGATCCTAGATATAAGCTCAAATTTCTCAAGGTTAAGTACACTTAGCATTATAAAGAGGAATTCGCTAAAAATATGGTGAAAAAGGTTATAAATGATTTAAATGAGATGATGGATGATTATAAAGATTTTCCTGAAGATGAATCAAAAGAAGATGATTTCTATTCTACAATGTTGAATAAAAATGATGATTTCTTTGATGGTAGTGATACTTATGTTGATGATATTTTTTGTTGAATTGGAGAAACAACAAGAAGTTGCAGCTTTGGAAGAGTTGGATAGGTACTTGTAGGACAAACTTGAAAAAAATAGAATTGATTTTGATCTTCTTAACTGGTAGAAGGTAATTGAGGTTGGGTATCCTTCTTTGGCAAATGTAGCAAGAGATATATTTGCTATCCAAGCATCTACTGTGGCCTATGAATCTACATCTAGCACTGGGGGGAGAACTTTAGATAAATTTAGGAGTTATTTAACACCTATTATAGCTGAAGTTCTCATATATCTACAAGATTGGTTGAGAAGCTTAAACAAACCTATTGAAATTGGACAATTAGTTCAAGACCTTGATGATAATGAATCAGGTTAGTATACAAATCTTGTAAATTTTAATTTTAATTTTACTGATTTTATTCATTCAATTTAATAAAAATATGGTTCAATTACAATTTTTAGAGGGGTCACATATCCAAATATTCTTCCAACTATAGTTGGCCAACTAAATTTGGAATGGGTGTATAAAATTTTATAAGGTAATATTTTGTTTTTTTATTACTCTTTCATCTTAGAAATTTATGTCTACATGATTAACACATTTTCATCTTTGGTTGTCCTTCTACAGTGGAGGGATAAAAGGGAGGAGTTGTAGAAGAGATAATTAATTTGGTTTTATTTTCATTGTTGTTCCGGGACGAACATTTGAAATGATTATTATCATGGTTGTCATTAGTTCTATTTTTTTTTTGTTATATTAAGGTGCCTAATTTTAGCAATTACTTAAGTAGTAATTGATGCTACCAATGTTTGTGGTCATCTTTAGCTATTCCTTAATATTTTAAGTAAAGTTTTAAAAAAAGTAGTATTGCTATTATGGTTAACTTTCACTTGGCTGAACAAAGCCAACTTGTGAAAAAACAAAGAACCAACCCAAGCACAAAACTCGGTCCCATTCTATTTAACATTTTTATCCTTTTCTGCACATCAAAGCTTTTGACAAGGTAATGGAACTCGTTTGTGGTATTCAGCCTATTAGACAAAACAAAATTGGCTCAATTTGAGTTCGAAAGATACATAAATAAGGAATGATAAATGGTACAACAAAAGGTTTCGACATGAACTAACTTGGCAGGTTTGAAGAAAATAAATTGAAAAAAATGTCCGAACTACGTTCCGTCCCGGAACCGTTTTCTCCTACCCAAAATCCCCGATCTCCGTCCCATCCAATCCTGATTTTTTCAACCTATGGGACGGGTCTGGATCTTCAAAAAAAATCTCTGAACTGTGGGAAGGGACTTGAGATTTATAATTCGCATCACGTCCCGTCCCCTGAGCACCCCTAGCATTTAGTGGTTTATATGTATTATTTAAAAAATAAAATAACAAAAAAAGTATTTTTATTATTTTTTGATATTTTCAAAGGTTATAACCTTTGAAAATATAATAATTTTTAAATTTTTTTAAAATGTAAATACAATATTTAGGTATACTAATCATTACATATATATATTATATAAATTCAATATAAACAATTTTATTGATAAATATTCTAATAATAATCAAAAAATAAATTAATAATCCATTAATAATAAGATAGATATTAATTAAAATATAATTACAAAACTTAAATTGATTCAGAAGCAAATAAAAATATATTACTTTATAATAATTTTTTGTTTTTAAATTTTTTCTTCTTTTAATAAGTTTATCTATATTTTTTTCATGATTAATAATTTATATATATTATTTTGTAATTAATATTTATATATAAATAAACAAATAAGCAATTAAAATTAATATTTAAAATTATAATGAAAAGAAATGAAATTTATTATTTATTATTTAGGATATAGCTATTTAATAAAATTTATCTATTTAGGGTTTTCGAGATTTAGAAGTTATTGATATAAGTATTTAAACATTTAATGGTTTATATCTTTTATTTAAACAATGAAATAACAAAAAATTTATTTTTGATATTTTTTCAAATTTTCAAATGTCATATCATTTGAAAATATAATAATTTTAAAATTTTGTAAAAATTTGAATACAATATTTAATAATAATAATAATTATAACTATATATAATATAAAATAAAATAAAAACAATTTTATTGATAAAAATTATATCAATTATCAAAAAATAAATTAATAAACTATTATTAATATTATAGATATAAATTAAAATATAATTAAAAAACCTAAAATGATTCAAAATCAAAGTAAAATTTATTACAAAATAATAATTTTTTTTTAAGTTTTTGCATCATTTTATATGCATATATATTTTTTTGATGATAAATATATTATTTAAATTATATTTGTCACTCGTAATTTATTTTGTAATTAATATTTCTATAAATTATTTAAATTATATTTAAGGTTTACGAGTTTAAAGGTTTAGGTATTTAGCGGCTTCAGTGTTTAGGAGTTTAGAGATTTATGTATTTAGGCATTTTATGGTTTATAAGTTTTATTTTAAGAATTATTTAACAAAAAATTTATTTTTGTTATTTTTTCTCATTTTTGAAGGTAACCTTTAAAAATGTAACAAATTTTAAATTTTTTTAATATGTGAATACTTTATTTAGTTATGATAATCTTAATAATTATATATCATGTTAATTCAATATAAACAATTATATTGATAAATATTATATTAATGATCATTATAATTATATATCATATAAATTCAATATAAACAATATTATTGATAAAAATTCTAATAATGATCAAAAAATAAATTAATAATCTATTATTAATAAGATAGATATCAATTAAAATATAATAATAAACTTAAAATGATTCAGAAGAAATCAAAATATATTACAAAATAAAAATTTGTTGTGTTGAAATTTTTTTCTTTTAAAAAGTTATCCATATTTTTTGAAAAAAATTAATTTATATAAATTATATTCGTCTAACACATAATTTTTTTTTAATTAATATAAATATAAAAATAAACAAATAAATAATTAAAATGAATATTTAAAATTATAATGAAAAAAATAATATTGAGATTTATTCTTTATTAATTTGGGTATACGAGTCTAATTTAATTTAGATCTGTCTCACTAATAATTTATTTTGTAATTAATATTTCTATAAAAATAAACTGATAAATAATTAAAATAAAATTTAAAATTATACTTAATAAAAATTAAATTGAGATTTATGATTTTTTATAAATGTACACCTGTTTAATGGTTTAAGTATTTTGAGGTTTTGTCGTTTAGGAGTTTAGCTATTTATGTTTTTAGGCATTTAGTGGGTTATAGGTTTTATTTAAACAATAAAATAACAAAAAAAATTTGTAATTTTTTCTGATTTTAATAGGTTATAACCTTTGAAAATATAATAATATTTAAAATTTTTGAAATGTAAATACAATATTTAGTTATAATAATATTAGTAATTATATATCATATAAATTCAATATAAACAATTTTATTGATAGATAATATAATAATAATCAAAATTTAAATTAATAAACTATTAATAAAAAGTTTGATATTAATTAAAAAATATTTACAAAACCCAAATTGATTCAAAATTAAAGTAAAATATATTACTGGATAATAAAACTTAATTTTTAAATTTTTACTACTTTTATATGCGTATATATATTATTTCATTAAAAATAAATTATTTAAATTATATTTGTTGCACTCATAATTTATTTTATAATAAATATTTCTATAAAAAGAAACTAATAAATAATTTAAATGAATATTTAAAATTATAATAAATAGAAATAAAAATTAGATTTATTAATTATTACGTAGTATATAACAGTTTAATGGTTTATGTATTTAGGTATTATAAGGTTTAAAGGTTTACTGATTTAACTATGTATGCATTTAGTGGTTAATAGGTTTTATTAAAAAAATAAAATAATAAAAAAATTTATTTATATTATTTTTTTATATTTTCAGAGGTTATAACCTATGAAAATATAATAATTTTTATATTTTTTTTAAATGTGAATACAATATTTAGTTATAATAATCATTATATTTATATATCATATAAATTTAATATAAACAATTTATTGAAAAATATTCAAATAAAGATTTAAAAATAAATTAATAATCTATTATTAATAAGATAGATATCAATTAAAACATAATTACAAAAAATAAAATTTTTCTGAAGAAAAGCAAAATATATTACTATATAATAATATTTTGTATTGAAATTTTTTTTTTCTTTTAAAAAGTTTATCAATAATTTTTTGATGAAAAATAATTTACATAAATTATATTTGTCTAACTCATTTTATTTTATAATTAATATTTATATATAAATAAACAAATAAATAATTTAAATGAATATTTAAAATTATAATGAAAACAAATTAGATTTATTATTTATTATTTAGTAATATTGGTTTAATTTAAATTATATCTATCTCACTAATCATTTATTTTGTAATTAATATTTCTATAAAAATAAACTGATAAATAATTAAAATAAAAATTTAAAATCTTATTGAATAAAAATTAAAATGATATTTATGATTTATTATTAAAGTATACCAGTTTAATAGTTTAAGTATTTAGAGGTTTTGTAGTTAGGAGTTTAGCGATTTATGTTTTTATGCTTTTAGTGGTTTATAGGTTTTATATAAAAAATAAAATAACATAAAAAATTTCTATAATTTGTTATCATTTTCATAGGTTATAACCTTTGAAAATATAATAATATTTACAATTTTTTGAAATGTGAATATAATATTTAGTTTTAATATTATTAATAATTATATATCATATAAATTCAATATAAACAATTTAATCATTAGATAATATAATAATGATCAAAAATTAAATTAATAAACTATTAATAAAAGATATATATTAATTAAAAAATATTTACAAAACACAAATTGATTCAAAATTAAAGTAAAATATATTAGTGGATAATAATTTTAATATTTAATTTTTAAATTTTTATTTCTTTTAGCACCGTATATCTTTTTTTATAAAAAATAAATTAATTAAATTATATTTGTCGCACTCATAATTTATTTTGTAATAAATATTTTTATAAAAATAAACTAATAAATAATTAAAATGAATATTTAAAATTATAATAAATAGAAATAAAAATTAGATTTATTAATTATTAAGTAGTATATAGTTGTTTAATGGTTTATGTATTTAGGCATTACGTGGTTTATGAGTTTACTAATTTAACTGTGTATGCATTTAGTGGTTTATATGTTTTATTTAAAAAAAATTAAAAAAAATTATTTTTATTATTTTTTGATATTTTCAAAGATTATAACCTTGGAAAATATAATAATTTTTAAAATTTTTTCAAAAGTGAATTAATATTTATTTATAATAATCATAATAATTATATATCATATAAATTTAATGTAATCAATTTTATTTATAGATATTCTAATAATTATAGAAAAATAAATTAAAAATTTATTATGAATAAGATTTATATTACTTAAAATATAATATCAAAACCTAAAATGATTCAAAAGCAAAGCAAAATATATTACTTAATAATAATGATTTGTTTTTAAATTTTTATTCTTTTTTTAAGCTTATCTATTTTTTGATGAAAAATAATTTTTGATAATTATATTTTTAATTCATAATTTATTTTATAATTAATATATATATATAAATAAAAAACTAAATAATCAAAATGAATTTTTTAAATTATAATGAAAATAAATAAAAATGAGATTTATTAATTATTATTTAGGGGATACACATTTAAATGATTATCTATATAGGGGTATCGAGATTTTTTAGTTTAGTGATATAAGTGATTAGGCATTTAGTGATTTATAGGTTTTATTTAAACAATGAAAAAAAAATTGTTTTTAGTTTTTTCACATGTTTAAAGGTTATAATCTTTGAAAATATAATAATTTTAAAATTTTTTTCAAAGGTGAATTCAATATTTAGTTATAATAATTATTAAATTTTAATATCATATCAATTAAATATAAATATATTTATTGATAAATATTCTAATAATGATCAAAAAATAAATTAATAATCTATTATTAATAAGTTAGATATCAATTAAAATATAATTACAAAACCTAAAATGATTCAGAAACAACGTAAAATATATTACTATATAATAATTTTTTATTTTTAATTTTTTTTTCTTTTAATAAGTTTATCTTTATTTTTTTGTTAAAAAATAATTTATATATATTATATTTGTATAACTTAGAATTTATTTTGTAATTAAATTTTATATAAAAATAAACAAATAAATAATTAAAATGAATATTTAAAATTATAATGAAGAAAATAAAAATGAGATTTATTATTTATTATTTAGGATATACTTGTTTAATAAAATTTATCTATTTAGGGTTTTCGAGATTTACAAGTTATTGATATAAGTATTTATTCATTTAATGGTTTATATCTTTTATTTAAATAATGAAATAATGAAAAATTAATTTTTTATATTTTTTCAAATTTTCAAATGTTTTAACATTAGAAAATATAATAATTTTAAATTTTTTAAAAATTTGAATACAATATTTAGTAATAATAATTATTATAACTATATATAATATAAAATAAATATAGACAATTTTATTGAAAAATATTATATCAATTATCAAAAAATAAATTAATAAACTATTATTAATATGATAGATATAAATTAAAATATAATTAAAAAACATAAAACGATTCAAAATCAAAGTAAAATTTATCACTAAATAATATATTTTTTTAGTTTTTGCATCATTTTATAAGCTTATATATTTTTTTGATGAAATATATATTATTTAAATTATATTTGTCACTCATAATTTATTTTGTAATTAATATTTCTATAAATTATTTAAATTATATTTAAGGGTTACGAGTTTAAAGGTTTAGGTATTTAGGGGCTTCGGGGTTTAGTAGTTTATAGATTTATGTATTTAGGCATTTTATGGTATATAAGTTTTATTTAAACAATGATATAACAAAAAATTTATTTTTGTTATTTTTTCTCATTTTTGAAGGTTATAACAATTTGAAAATATAATAATTTTAAATTTTTTTTATATGTGAATACTATATTTAGTTATGATAATCTTAACAATAATATATATCATGTTAATTCAATATAAACAATTATATTGATAGATATTATATTAATGATCAAAAAATAAATTAATAAACTATAATTAATAATATAGATATTTTTTAAAATATATTTGCAAAACGTAAATTTATTCAAAATCAAAGTAAAATATAATACTAAATAATAATCTTTTTGATGTTTTGCTTCTTCTTATAAGTTTAAATTTTTTGTTATTAAAAGAAAATTATTTAAATTATATTTGTCTTCAACATAATTTATTTTTAATTTATAATTCTATAAAAATAAACAAATAAATAATTAAAATGAATCTTTAAAATTATAATGAATACAAATAAAATTGAGATTTATTAATTATTATTCGAGATATACTAGTTTAATGGTTTAAGTATATAGGTGTTTTGAGGTTTAGTGAAATAAGTCTTTAGGACTTTAGTGATTTATAGTTTTTATTTAATGAATGAAAAATTTAAAAATTAAATTTTTGTTTTTTTTTATTTTTGAAGGTTGTAACCTTTGAAAATATAATAATTTTTAATCTTATTTAAATGTTAATATAATATTTAGTAATAATATTCTTAATAATTATATATAATGTAAACTCAATATAAATAATTTTGTTAATAGATTTTATAATAATGATTAATAAAATATTAATAAACTATTATTAATAAGAATGATATAAATTAAAATATAATTGCAAAAACTAAAATGATTCAAAATCAAAATAAATTATATTACAAAATAATAATTTTTTTTTAATTTTGCCTCTTTTTATAAGCATATATATTTTTTTTATGAAAAATAAATTATTTAAAATAGATCTTTCTGACAAATAATTTATTTTGTAATTAATATTTTTATAAAAATAAACTGATAAATAATATAAATAAAAATTTAAAATTACACTTAATAAAAATTAAAATAAGATTTATGATTTATTATTAATGTATACCAATTTAATAGTTTAAGTATTTAGGAGTTTTGTCATTTAGGAGTTTAGCGATTTATGTTTTTAGGCATTTAGTGGTTTATAGAGTTTATTAAAACAAAAAAATAACAATAAAAAAATTTGTAATTTTTTCTTATTTTCATATGTTATAACCAATGAAAATATAATAATATTTAAAATTATTTGAGATGTGAATACAATATTTAGTTATACTAATTTTAATAATTATATATCATATAAATTAAATATAAACAATTTTATTGATAGATATTATAATAATGATTAAAAATTAAATTAATAAACTATTAATAATATGATTGATATTAATTAAAAAATATTTATAAAACTCAAATTGATTCAATATTAAAGTAAAAAATATTACTCGATAATAATTTTTAATTTTTAAATTTTTACTTCTTTTATAAGTGTATATATTTTTTTATTAAAAATAAATTATTTAAATTATAGTTGTCACACTCATAATTTATTTTGTATGAAATATTTTTATTAAAATAAACTTATAAATATTTAAAATGAATTTTTAAAACAATAATAAATTGAAATAAAAATTAGATTTCTTAATTATTAAGTAGCATATAGCGGTTTAATTGTTTATGTATTTAGGCATTACGGGCCTTAAGAGTTTCCTGATTTTACTATGTATTCATTTAGTGGTTTATAGGTTTTATTTAAAAATTAAAATAACAAAATATTTATTTTTATTATTTTTTGATATTTTCAAAGGTTATAACCTTTGAAAATAAAATAATTTTCAAATTTTTTTCAAAAGTGAGTTCAATATTTAGTTATAATAATCATTATATTTATATATCATATAAATTCAATATAAACAATTTTATTGATAAATATTCTAATAATGATCAATAAATAAATTAATAATATATTATTTTTAAGATAGATATAGATCAAAATATATTTCTATATAATAATTTGTTCTTTTGAATTTTTTTTTCTTTTAAAAAGTTTATCCATATTTTTTTGATGAAAATTAATTTATATAAATTATATTTGTCTAACTCATAATTTATTTTTTTAATTAATATTTATATATAAATAAAAACATAAATAATTAAAATGAATATTTACTATTATAATGAAAAAGATAATATTGAGATTTAATCTTTATTATTTGGGTATACCAGTCTAATTTAAATTAGATCTGTCTCACTAATAATTTATTTTTTAATTAATATTTCTATAAAAAATAATCTGATAAATAATTAAATTAAAAATTTAAAATTATACTGAATAAAAAATAAAAAGAGATTTATGAATTATTATTAATGTATACTAGTTTAATGGGTTAAGTATTTAGAGGCATTGTCATTTAGATGTTTAGCGATTTATGTTTTAGGCATTTAGTTGTTTTTCTAGTTTTATTTAAATAATGAAATAACAAAAAATTTATTTATGATATTTTTTCACATTTTCAAAGGTTATAACATTTGAAAATATAATAATTTATAAATATTTTCAAATGTAAATATATTTTTAAGTTATAATAATCATAATAATTATAAGTCATTTAAATTAAATATAATTAATTACATTACTAGATATTATAATAATGATCATAAAAAATTTAATAAACTATTATTAATAAGTTAGATATTATTTTAAATATATTTGCAAAATCTAAATTTATTCAAAATCAAAGTAAAATATATTACTAAATAATAATTTTTTAATGTTTTGCTTTTTTTTTAAAGTTTATATCTTTGTTTTTAAAAAAATATTATTTAAATTATATTTTTCTTACTATATATTTATTTTTTAATTTATATTTCTATAATAATAAACTAATAAATAATTAAAATGAATATTTAAAATTATAATGAATACAAATAAAATTGAGATTTATTATTTATTATTCAGGATATACAGGTTTATTGGTTTAAGTATTTAGGTGTTTTGTGGTTTAGGAGTTTAGTGATTTAATTGTTTAGACCTTTAGTGATTTATAGTTTTTATTTAAAGAAAGAAAAGACAACAAATTTAATTTTTTGATTTTTTTTAATTCTTGAAGGTTATAACCTTTGAAAATATAATAATTTTTAATTTTTTTAAATTTGGATATAATATTTAGTTATAATAATCTTAATAATTTTATATAATGTTAACTAAATATAAATAATTTTATTAATAAATATTATAATAATGATCAATAAATTAATTAATAAACATGTATTAATAAAAATGATATAAATTAAAATATAATTGTAAAATCTAAAATGATTCAAAATCAAAATAAGTATATATTAATAAAAAATAATTTTTTATTTTAAAATTTTGCCTCTTTTTATAAGCATATATTTTTTTTTTTGATGAAAATTAAATTATTTAAGTTTTATCTCTCACTAATAATTTATTTTGTAATTAATATTTCTATAAAAATAAACTAATAAATAATAAAAATGAATATTTAAAATTATAATGAATACTAATAAAAATGAGAATTATGATTTATTATTTAGACTATACTAATTTAATGTTTTGAGTATTTATGAGCTTCGAGGATAGGAGTTTAGTCATTTTAGTATTTAGTCATTTAGTGGTTTATTGGTTTTATTTAAAAAATAAAATAAAAAAAAATGTATTTTTTTTATTTTTATCATTTTTCAAGGTTATAACCTTTGAAAATATAATAAATTTTAATTTTTTTTTGAAAAGTGAATACAATATGAAGTTATAATAATCATAATAATTATATATCATATAAATTCAATATAAACTATTTTATTGATATTTATTATAATAATGATCATAAAAAAGTAATAACCAATTATTAATAAGATAAATATTGTATAAAATATATTTGCAAAACCTAAAATGACTAAAAATCAAGTTAAATATTTTACTAAATATTAATTTTAAATTTTTAAATTTTTGTATCCATGTTTAAGCTTATATATTTTTTGATGAAAAATAAATTATTTAAAGTATATTTGTCTCACTAATAATTTATTTTTTAATTTATATTTCTATAAAAAAAACTAATACATAATTAAGATGTATGTTTAAAATTATAATGAATACTAATAAAAATGTGATTTATTATTTATTATATATAGTATACCAGTTTAATGGTTAAATTATTTAGGAGTTTTGTCATTTAGAAGATTAGCAATTTATGTTTCTAGGCATTTCATTGTTTATAGGTTTTATTTATATAATAAAGATAAAATTTTTTTTTTATTTTTTCTAATTTTCAAAGGTTATAATCTTTGAAAAGAAAATAATTTTTGAAAATTTTTGTAAATTTTTTGAAATGTGAATACCTATTATAATTATATTAATCTTACTAATTATATATCATATAAATTAAATATAAACAATTTTAATGATAGAAATCATAATAATGATCCAAAATTAAATTAACAAACTATTATTTAAAATCTAAATATTAATTAAAATATATTTACATAACACAAAATGATTCAAAATCAAATCAAAATATATTACTAAATAATAATATTTAATTTTTAAATTTGAACTTCTTTTTTTAAGCTTATATTTTTTTTGATTAAATATAAATTAGTTAAATATTATTTGTCTCATTCGAAATTTATTTTGAATTAATTTTTCTAAAAAATTAAACTATAAATAATTAAAATTAATATTTAAAAATTATAATAAATAAAAATATAAATGAGATTTATTATTTTATAAGTAAAATATAGCTATTAAAAGTTTTATGTATTTAGGGGTTTCGGAAGTTATGAGCTTGCTGATTTAACTAAGTAATCATTTAATGATCTATAGGTTTTATTTAAAAAATAAAATAACGAAAAATTTATTTTTATTATTTTTTCTCATTTTTTAAGATTATAACTTTTGAAAATATAATAATTTTTAATTTTTTTTAAAAGTGAATACAATATTTATTTATAATAATCATAATAATTATATATCATATAAATTCAATATAAACTATTTTATTAATAGATATTCTAATAATTATCAAAATATAAATTAAAAATCTATTATGAATAACATTGATATTACTTAAAATATAATATCAAAACCTAAAATGATTCAAAAGCAAAGCAAAATATATTACTAAATAATAATTATCTGTTTTTAAATTTTTATTCTTTTTATAAGCTTATCTATTCTTTGATGAAAAATAATTTTTATAATTTATATTTTGAACTCATAATTTATTTTATAATTAATACAGATATAGAAATAAAAAACTAAAAATCAAAATTATTTTTTTAAATTATTATGAAAACAAATAAAAATGAGATTTATTAATTATTATTTTGTGTATAGCGGTTTAAAGGATTATGTATATATGGGTATCAGAATTTTGTAGTTTAGTGATTTAAGTGTTTAGCTATTTAGTGGTGGTGTATAGGTTTTATTTAAACAATGAAATAATAAAAAAAATATTTTTTTTATTTTTTCACATTTTTAAAGGTTATAACCTTTGAAAATATGATAATTTTAAATTATTTTTCAAAAGTGAATATAATATTTAGTTATATTAATCATTATATTTATATATCATATAAATTCAATATAAACAATTTTATTGATAAATATTCTAATAATGATCAAAAATTAAATTAATAATCTATTATTAATAAGATATATATCATTTAAAATATAATTACAAATATTAAAATGATTCAGAAGCTAAGCAAAATCTATTACAAGATAATATTTTTTTGTTATGGAATTTGTTTTTAAAAATTTATCTATATTTTTTTTTTGATGAAAAATAATTTATATAAATTATATTTGTTTAACTCATAATTTATTTTGTAATTAATATTTATATAAAAATATACAAATAAATACTTAAAATGAATATTTAAAATTATAATGAAAAAAATGAGTTTTATTATTTATTATTTAGGGTATACCAGTTTAATTTAAATTAGATCTATCTAACAAATAATTTATTTTGTAATTAATATTTTTATAAAAATATATTAATAAAAAATTACAATAAAAATTTAATATTAAACTGAATAAAAATTAAAATGAAATTTATGATTTATTATTAATGTATACCAGTTTAATTGTTTAAGTATTTAGAGGTTTTGTCATTTAAAAGTTTAGTGATTCATGTTTTTAGGCATTTAGTGGTTTATAGGTTTTATTTAAACAATAAAATAATAAAAAAAATTTGTAATTTTTTCTCCTTTTCATAGGTTATAACCTTTGAAAATATAATAATATTTAACATTTTTTGAAATGTGAATATAATATTTAATTATAATAATATTAATAATTATATATCATATAAATTCAATATAAATAATTTTATTGATAGATATTATAATAATGATCAAAAATTAAATTAATAAACTATTAATAATAAGATAGATATTAATTAAAAATTATTTACAAAACCAATTGATTCAAAATTAACGTAAAATATATTACTTAATAATAATTTTTAAATTTTTACTTATTATATAAGCGTAAATACTTTCATTGATTAAAAATAAATTATTTAAATTATATTTCTCGCACTCATATTTTATTTTTTGATAAATATTTCTATATAAATAAACTAATAAATAATTAAAATGAATATTTAAAAATATAATAAATAGAAATAAAAATTAGATTTATTAATTATTAAGTAGTATATAGTGGTTTAATGGTTTATGTATTTAGGCATTACGAGGTTTAGGAGTTTACTAATTTAACTGTGCATGCATTTAGTGGTTATAGGTTTTATTTAAAAAATAAATAAACAAAAAATTTATTTTTCTTATTTTTTGATATTTTCAAATGTTATAACCTTTGAAAATAAAATAATTTTTAAATTTTTTTCAAAATTGAATTCAATATTTAGTTATAATAATCATTATAATTATATTTCATATAAATTTAATATAAATAATTTAATTGATATATATTCTAATAATGATCAAAAAATAAATTAATAATATATTATTAATATGATAGATATCAATTAATATATAATTAAGAAGCATAAAATTATTTAGAAGGAAAGCAAAATATATTACTATATAATAAATTTTAGTTTTGAAATTTTTTCTTCTTTTTATAAGTTTATCTATATTTTTTGATGAAAAATAATTTATATAAATTATATTTGTCTAACTCATAATTTATATTGTTATTAATATTTAATAAAAATAAACGAATAAATAATTAAAATGAATATTTTAAATTATAATGAACAAAATAATATTGAGATTTATTATTTATTATTTAGAGGATATACTAGTTTAAAAGGATTATCTTTTTAGGGTTTTAGAGATTTAGGAGTTATTGATTTAAGTGTTTAGGCATTTTATGGTTTATAGGATTTATTTAAATAATGAAATAACTAAAAAATTATTTTTGATATTTTCTCACTATTTCAAAAGTTATACCCTTTTAAAATATAATAATCTTAAAATTTTTTAAAAATGTGAATACAATATTTTGTAATAATAATCATTATAATTATATATAATCTAAACAAAATAGAAAGAATTTTATTGATAGATATTAAATCAATTATCAAAAAATAAATTAATATGCTATTATTGATATGATAGATATAAATTAAAATATAATTGCAAAACCTAAAATTATTCAAAATAGAAGTAAAATTTATTACTAAATAATAATTTTTTTTAGTTTTTGCTTCTTTTTATAAGCTTATATTTTTTTTTGATGAAAAATAAATTATTTAAATTAAATTTCTATCACTGATAATTTATTTTGCAATTAATATTTTAATAAATTATTTAACTTATAATTAAGGTTTACGAGTTTAAAGATTTTAGTATTTAGGGGCTTTTGTTTTAAGAAGTTTAGAGATTTAAGTGATTAGGGATTTAGTGGTTTGTAAGTTTTATTTAAACAATGATATATCAAAAAATTTATTTTTTTTTATTTTTTCTAATTTTTGAAGGTTATATCCTTTAAAAATATAATAATTTTTAAATTTTTTTCAAATGTAAATATATTATTTATTTATAATAATCTTCATAAATATAAGTCATTTAAATTCAATATAAATAATCACATTGCTAGATATTTTAATAATGATCAAAAAATAAATTAATAAACTATTATTAATAAAATAGATATTCTTTAAAAAGTATTGGCAAAATCTAAATTTATTCAAATCAATGTAAAATATATTACTAAATAATAACTTTTTTTAATGTTTTGATTTTTTTATAAGTTTATATTTTTGTTATTCAAAATAAATTATTTAAATTATATTTGTCTTACTCATAATTTATTTTGTAATTTATAATTATATAATAATAAACTAATAAATAATTAAAATGAATATTTAAAATTATAATGAATACAAATAAAATTGAGATTTATTATTTATTTTTCATGATATACCGATTTAATGATTTAAGTATTAAGGTGTTTTGTGGTTTAGTAGTTTAGTGATTTAATTATTTAGATCTTTAGTGATTTATAGTTTTTATTTAAAGAACGAAAAAACAAAAGAGTTAATTTTTTGATTTTTTTTTTAATTTTTGAATGTTATAGACTTTGAAAATATAATAATTTTTAATTTTTTTAAATGTTAATATAATATTTAGTTCTAATAATCTTAATAATTATATATAATGTAAACTCAATATAAATAATTTTATTGATAGATATTATACAAATTATCAATAAATAAATTAATAAACTAGTATTTATAAGAATGATATAAATTAATATAATTGTAAAATCTAAAATGATTCAAAATCAAAATAAGATATATTACTAAATAATAATTATTTATTTTTAAAAATTTGCCTTTTTTTATCATTATTTTTTTAAAGATAAATAAATTATTTAAACTATATATGATGCACTAATAATTTTTTTTGTAATTAATATTTCTAAAAAAATAAACTGATAAATAAATAAAATGAATATTTAAAATTATAATGAATACTAATAAAAATTAGATTTATTATTTATTATTTGGACTATACTAATTTAATGTTTTAAGTATTTATGGGCTTCGGTGTTTAGGAGTTTAGTTATTTTAGAATTTAGTCATTTAGTAGTTTATAGGTTTATA
Organism: Sapria himalayana; assembly: GCA_029783825.1. NCBI lineage: Eukaryota > Viridiplantae > Streptophyta > Magnoliopsida > Malpighiales > Rafflesiaceae > Sapria > Sapria himalayana. The sequence goes on along the minus strand of JAREIK010006601.1, from coordinate 171,346 downwards.
TAAAAAATAAAATAACAAAAAATTTATTTTTGTTATTTTTTCTAATTTTTGAATGTTATAACCTTTGAAAATATAATAATTTATAATTTTTTTTTGAAAAGCTAATATAATATGAAGTTATAATTATCTTAATAATTATATATCATATAAATTCAATATAAACTATTTTATTAATATATATTATAATAATGATCATAAAAAAGTAATAAACAATTATTAATAAGATAAATATTGTTTAAAATATAAATAAAAATTAGATTTATTGATTATTATGTATTATATAGTGGTTTTATGGTTTATGTATTTAGGTATTATGAAGTTTAGAGGTATATTGATTTAATTGTGTATGCATTTAGTGGTTTATTTGTTTATTTAAAAAATAAAAACAAAAAATTTATTTTTATTATTTTTTGATATTTTCAAAAGCGAATTCAATATTACGTTATATAAATCATTATATTTATATATCATATAAATTCAATATAAACAATTATAGTGATTAATATTATAATAATGATCAAAAAAAATTAATAATCTATTATTAATAAGATAGGTATCAATTAAAATATAATTACAAAACATAAAATGATTTATAAGTAAAGCAAAATATATTAGTATATAATAATTTTTTGTATTGTAATTTTTTTTTATTTTAAAAAGTTTATCTATATTTTTTTGATTAAATATAATTTACATAAATTATATTTGTCTAACTCAAAATTTATTTTTTAATTAATATTTATATTAAAATAAACAAATAAATAATTAAAATGAATATCCAAAATTTTAATGAAAAAAAATAAGATTTATTATTTATTATTTAGGGTATACAGGTTTAATTTAAATTATATCTGTCTCACTAATAATTTATTTTATAATAAATATTTCTTTAAAAATAAACTGATAAATAATTAAAAATAAAATTTAAAATTATACTGAATAAAAATTAAAATGAGATTTGTTATTTATTATTAATGTGTACCAATTTATTAGTTTAAGTAATTAGTGGTTTTTTAGTATAGGTGTTTAGCGATTCATGTTTTTAGGCATTTAATGGTTTATAGGTTTTATTTAAACAATAAAATAACAAAAAAAATTGTAATTTTTTGTCATTTTCATAGGTTATAACCTTTGAAAATATAATAATATTTAAAATTTTTTGAAATGTGAATACAATAATTAGTTATAATAATTTTAATAATTATATATCATATAAATTCAATATAAATAATTTTATTGATAGATATTATAATAATGATCAAAAATTAAATTAATAAACAATTAATAATAAGATAGATATTAATTGAAAAATATTTACAAAAGCCAAATTGATTCATAATTAAAGTAAAAAATATTATTGGATAATAATTTTTAATTTTTAAATTTTTACTTCTTTTATAAGTGTATATATTTTTATTATTAAAAATAAATTATTTAAATTATAGTTGTCGCACTCATAATTTATTTTGTAATAAAAATTTATATAAAAATAAACTAATAAATTATTAAAATGAATATTTAAAATTATAATAGATTGAAATAAGAATTAGATTTCTTAATTATTAATTAGTATAGAGCAGTTTAATGGTTTATGTATTTAGGCATTACGGGCCTTAGGAGTTTACTGATTTAACTGTGTATGCATTTAGTGGTTTATAGGTTTTATTTAAAAATTAAAATAACAAAATATTTATTTTTATTATTTTTTTATATTTTCAAAGGTTATAACCTTTGAAAATATAATAATTTTTAAATTTTTTTCAAATGTGAATTCAATATTAGTTATAATAATCATTATATTTATATATCATATATATTCAATATAAATAATATTATTGATAAATATTCTAAAATTGATCAAAAAATAAATAATAATCTATTATAATAAGATATATATCAATTAAAATATAATAAAAAAACCTAAAATGATTCAGAAAAAATCAAAATATATTACTATATAATAATTAGTTGTTTTAAATTTTTTTTTCTTTTAAAAAGTTTATCCTAATTTTTTTGATGAAAAATAATTTGTATAAATTATAATTGTCTAACTCATAATTTATTTTTTAATTAATATTTATATAAAAATAAACAAACAAATAATTAAAATGAATATTTAAAATTATAATGAAAAAAAATTGATATTTATTCTTTATTATTTAGGGTATACCAGTTTAATTTAAATTATATCTGTCTCACTAATAATTTATTTTGTAATTAATATTTCAATAAAAATAAACTGATAAATAATTAAAATAAAAATTTAAAATTATAATGAATAAAAATTAAAATGAGATTTATGAATTATTATTAATGTATACTAGTTTAATATTTTAATTATTTAGAGTTTTTATCAGTTTAGGACTTTTGAAATTTATGTTTTTGGGCATTTAGTGGTTTATAGGTTTTGTTTGGACAACGAAATAACAAAAAAATATTTTTGATATTTTTTTCACATTTTCAAAGGTGAATACAATATTTAGTAATAATAATCATTATAATTATATATAATATAAACTAAATATAAACAATTTTATTCATAGATATGATATCAATTATCAAAAAATAAATTAAAATTTTATTATTATTATGATGGATATAAATTAAAATATAATTCCAAAACCAAAAATTATTCAAAATTCAACTAAAATTTAATACTAAATAATAATTTTTCTTTTTTAGTTTTTGCTTCTTTTTATAAGCATATATATTTTTTTGATGAAAAATAAATTATTTAAATTATATTTGTATCACTCATAATTTATTTTGTAATTAATATTTTAATAAATTATTTAAATTATATTTAAGGTTGACGAGTTTAAAGGTTTAAGTATTTAGGGGCTTTAGTGTTTATGAGTTTAGATGATTAAGTGTTTAGGCATTTAGTGGTATATAAGTTTTATTTAAACAATGATATAGCAAAAAATTTATTTTTATTATTATTTCTAATTTTTGAAGATTATATCTTTTGAAAATATAATAATTTTTAATTTTTTTTCAAATGTAAATATAATATTTTTTTATAATAATCTTTATAATTATAATTCATTTAAATTCAATATAAATAATTATATTGCTAGATATTATAATTATGATCAAAAAATAAGTTAATAAACTATTATTAAAAAAATAGTTATTATTTAAAAAGTATTTGCAAAATCTTATTTTATTCAAATCAAAGTAAAATATATTACTAAATAATAATTTTTTTAATGTTTTGATTTTTTTGATAACTTTATATTTTTGTTATTAAAAATAAATTATTTAAATTATATTTGTCTTACTCATAATTTATTATGTAATTTATAATTCTATAATAATAAACTAATAAATAATTTAAATGAATATTTAAAATTATACTGAATACAAATAAAATTGATTTTTATTATTTATTATTTAGGATATACCACTTTAATGGTTTAAGTATTTAGGTGTTTTGTGGTTTAGGAGTTTAGTGATTTAATTGGTTAGACCTTTAGTGATTTATAGTTTTTTTTAAGAATGAAAAAAACAAAAAATTTAATTTTTTGATATTTTTTAATTTTTTAAGGTTGTAACCTTTGAAAATATAAAAATATTTATTTTTTTTAAATGTGAATATAATATTTAGTTATAATAATCTTAATAATTATATATAATATAAATGCAATATAAATAATTTTATTGATACATATTATAATAATTATCAATAAATAAATTAATAAACTTGTATTTATAAGAATGATACAAATTAAAATATAATTGTAAAATCTAAAATGATTCAAAATCAAAATAAGATATATTATTAAATTAATAATTAATATTTTTAAAATTTTGCTTCTTTTTATGAGCATTTTTTTGATGAAAATTAAATTATTTAAATTGTATATGTCTCATTAATAATTTAGTTTGTAAATTATATTCTATAAAAATAAATTGATAAATAATTAAAATGAATATTTAAAATTATAATGAATATAATAAAACTGAGATTTAGGATTTATTATTAAGACTATACTAATTTAATATTTTAAGTATTATGTGCTTCGGTGTTTAAAAGTTTACTCATTTTAGTATTTAGTCATTTAGTTGGTTATAGGTTTTATATAAAAAATAAAATAACAAAAATTTTTTTTTGTTATTTTTTCTCATTTTTGAAGGTTATAACCTTTGAAAATATAATAATTTTTAAATTTTTTTTTGAAAAGTGAATACAATATGAAGTTATAAAAATCATAATAATTATATATCATATAAATTCAATATAAACTATTTTATTGATATTTATTATAATAATGATCATAAAAAATAATAACCAATTATTAATAAGATAAATATTGTTTAAAATATATTTGCAAAACCTAAAATGACTCAAAATCAAAGTGAAATATTTTACTAAATATAAATTTTAAAATTTTAAATTTTTGTATCCATTTATAAGCCTGTAAATTATTTAAATTATATTTGTCTCACTAATAATTTATTTTTTAATTTATATTTCTATAAAATTAAACTAATAAATAATTAAAATGTATATTTAAAATTATAATGAAAACTAATAAAAATGAGATTTATGATTTATTATTTAGGGTATAACTATTTAATTGATTAAATTTTTTGTGGTTTTGGGGTTAAGGAGTTTATTAATTTATATGTTTAGACATCTTTGTGTTTATAGGTTTTATTTAATCAATGAAATAACAAATAATTTATTTTTATGTATTTTCGTGATTTTCAAAGGTTATGACCTTTAAAAATATAATAATTTTTTAATAGTTCTAAAATATGAATACAATACTTAGTTAATATAATCTTAATAATTATATTTGTTGTTGATTCAATATAAAAAAATGTATTAATATATATTATAAAAGTGACCCAAAAATAAATTAATAACCTATTATTAATAAGATAGATATTAATTAAAATATATTTCCAGAACTTAAAATAATTCAAAATCAAAGTAAATTATATTACTAAATAAAATTTTAAATTTTTGAAATTTTGTTTATTTTTATAAGCTTATTTTTTTAATAAAAAATAATTTATTTAAATTATATCTGTCTCGCTCATTATTTATTTTGTAATTAATATTTCTATAAAAATAAACTAAAAAATAATTAAAATAAATAATTAAAATTATAATGAATCCAAATAAAAATGAGATTTATTATTTATTATTTAGGTTATATAGGTTTAATGATTTAAGTATTTAGTGAGTTTTGGGGTTTAGGACTCTAGAGATTAAAATGTTTAGGCATTTAGTGGTTTATAAGGTTTATTTAAATAATAAAATAATAAAAAATATTTTTGTGATTTTTTAATGTTTATAACCTTTGAAAATAAAATATTTTTAAATTTTTTTCAAATGTAAATATAATATATAGTTATAATAACTTAATAATTATAAGACATTTTAATTGAATATAAGTAATTTTATTGTTCGATATTATAAAAATGATCAAATAATAAATTAATAAACTATTATTAATAAGATTGATCGCAATTAAAATATAATTGCAAAACCTATATATAATGATTCAAAATCAAAGTAAAATATATTACTAAATAATAATTTTTTGTTGTTAAATTTTTACTTCTTTATATAAGCTTATTTTTTTTAGATTTAAAATAAATTATTAAAATTATATTTGTCTCACTCATTATTTATTTTGTGATTGATATTTCTATAAAAAATAAACTAATAAATAATTAAAATGAATATTTAAATTTATAATGAATATAAATTAAAATGAAATTTATGATTTATTATATATGGTATACCGGTTTAATGGTTTTATTATTTAAAAGATTTGTCATTTAGAAGTTTAGTAATTTGTTTTTTTAGGCATTTAGTGGTTTATAGGTTTTATTTAAATAATAAAAATTTAAAATTCTATTTTTGATTTTTTCTGATTTTCAAAGGTTATAACCTTTGAAAATAAAATAATTTTTAATATTTTTTCAAATATGAATACCATGTATAATTATATTAATCCTACTAATTATAAATCATATAAATTAAATATAAATAATTTTAATGATAGATATTATAATAATGATCAAAAATTAAATTAACAAACTATTATTAATAATATAAATATTAATAAAAAAATATTTACATAACACAAAATGATTCAATATCAAATAAAAATACATTACTAAATAATAATATCTGTCTCACTCGAAATTTATTTTGTAATTAATATTTCTAAAAATTAAAATATAAATAATTAAAATGAATATTTAAAATTATAATAAATAAAAATAAAAATGAGATTTTTTATTTATTAAGTAGTATACAGCTCTTATACGGTTTATGTATTTAGGGGTTTCAGAATTTATGAGCTACTGATTTAAGTAAGTAAACATTTAGTGGTCTATAAGTTTTATTTAAAAAAGAAATAACAAAAAATTTATTTTTTGTATTCTTTCTCATTTTTTAAGATTAAAACCTTTAAAAATATAATAATTTTTAAATTTTATTCGAAAATGAATACAATATTTATTTATAATAATCATAATAATTATATATCATATAAATTCAGTATAAACAAATTTATTAATAGATATTCTATTAAATTATCAAAAAATAAATTAAAAATTTATTATGAATAAGATTGATATTACTTATAATATAATATCAAAACCTAAAATGATTCAAAAACAAAGCAAAATATATTACTTAATAATAATTATTTGTTTTTAAATTTTTATTATTTTTATAAGCTTATCTATTTTTTGATGAAAATTAATTTTTATAAATTAAATTTTAACTCATATTTATTTTATAATTAATATATATGTATAAAGAAAAAACTTAACAATCAAAATGAATTTTTTAAATTATAATGAAAACAAATAAAACTGACATTTATTAATTATTATTTAGGTATGCCCATTTAAAAGATTATCTATATAGGGGTATCATGATTTTGTAGTTTAGTGATTTAAGTGTTTAGGCATTTAGTGATTGATAGGTTTTATTTAAACAATGAAATAATAAAAAAATTTATATATTTTTTGTTTTTTCACATGTTCAAAGGTTATAATCTTTGAAAATATAATAATTTTAAATTTTTTTTCAAAAGTGAATACAATATTTAGTTATAATAATTATTAAATCTATATATCATAAAAATATATATATTGATAAATATACTAATAATGATCAAAAAATGAATTAATAATCTATTGGTAATAAGTTAGATATCAATTAAAATATAATTACAAAATCTAAAATGATTCAGAAACAATGAAAAATATATTACTATATAATAATTTTTTGTTTTTAATATTTTTCTTCGTTTAATAAGTTTATCTATATTTTTTTGTTGTAAAATTTTTTATATAAATTATATTTGTCGAACTTATAATTTATTTTGTAATTAACATATATATAAAAATAAACAAATAAATAATTAAAATGAATATTTAAAATTATAATGAAAAAAATAAAAATGAGATTTACTATTTATTAATTAGGATATACCTATTTAAAAAATTTATCCATTTAGGGTTTTCGAGATTTAGAAGTTATTGATTTAAATATTTAGGCATTTATGGTTTATAGCTTTTATTTAAACAATGAAATAACAAAAAATTTATTTTTGATATTTTTTAAAATTTTTTAATCTCATAACATTTGAAAATATGCTAATTTTAAAATTATTTAAAATGTGAATACAATATTTAGTAATAATAATTATTATAACTATATATAATATAAACTAATATAAACAATTTTTTTGATAATATTATATCAATTATCAAAAAATAAATTAATATACTATTATTAATATGATAGATATAAATTAAAATATAATTAAAAAACCTAAAATGATTCTAAATCAAAGTAAAATTTATTACTAAATAATAATTTATTTTTATTTTTTTGCATCATTTTATAAGGTTGTATCTTTTTTTGTTGAAAAATATATTATTTAAATTATATTTGTCATTGATAATTTATTTTGTAATTAATATTTCTATAAGTTATTTAAAATTATATTTAAGGTTTACGAGTTTAATGGTTTAGGTATTTAGGGGCTTCGGGGTTTAGAAGTTTAGAGATTTATGTATTTAGGCATTTAATTGTTTATAATTTTTATTTAAACAATGATATAACAAAAAATTTATTATTATTATTTTTTTAATTTTTGAAGGTTATAACCTTTGAAAATATAATAATTTTTAAATTTTTTTCAAATGTAAATATAATATTTAGTTATAATAATCTTAATAATTATAAGTCATTTAAATTCAATATAAATAATTACATTGCTAGATTTTATAATAATGATCAAAAAAATTTAATAAACTATTATTAATAAGATAGATATTATTAAAAATATATTTTTTTAATCTAAATTTATTCAAAATCATAGTAAAATATATTACTTAATAATAATTTTTTTACTGTTTTGCTTTTTTTATAACTTTATATTTTTGTTATTATAAATAAATAATTTAAATTAATTTGTCTTACTCATAATTTATTTTGTAATTTATAATTCTAGAATAATAAACTAATAATTATTTAAAGTGATTATTTAAAATTATAATGAATACAAATAAAATTGATATTTATTATTTATTATTCAGGATATACCCGTTTAATGGTTTAAGTATTTAGGTGTTTTTGGGTTTGGGAGTTTAGTGATTTAAGTGTTTAGACCTTTAGTGATTTATATTTATTATCTAAATAATTAAAAAACAAAAAATTTAATTTTTTAAATTTTTTTAATTTTTGAAGGTTGTAACCTTTGAAAATACAATAATTTTAAATTTTTTTAAATGTGAATATAATATTTAGTTATAATAATCTTAATAATTATATATAATGTAAACTAAATATAAATAATTTTATTAATAGATATTTTAATAATGATCAATAAATAAATTAATAAACTAGTATTAATAAGAATGATATAAATTAAAATATAATTGTAGAATCTAAAATGATTCAAAATCAAAATATGATATATTACTAAATAATAATTTTTATTTTAAAAATTTTGCCTCATTATATAAGCATATATATTTTTTTTGATGAAAAATAAATTATTTAAATTATATCTGTCTAACTAATAATTTATTTTATAATTAATATTTCTATAAAAATAAATTTATAAATAATTAAAATGAATATTTAAAATTATAATGAATACTAATAAAAAAAAGATATATGATTTATTATTTAGGATATACCTATTTAATGGTTTATGTTTTTTGTGGTTTTGGGGTTAAGAAGTTTATTGATGTATATGTTTGCACATTTAGGTGTTTATAGGTTTTATTTAATCAATGAAATAATAAAAAATTTATTATGAATTTTCGTGTTTTTCAAATGTTATAACTTTTGAAAATATAATAATTTTTTAATCTTTCTAAAATACGAATACAATATTGGTTATAATAATCTTAATAATTATATTTGATGTAAATTTAATATAAACAATTTTATTAATATATATTATTATAATGATCAAAAAATAAATTAATAAACTATTATTAATAAGATAGAAATTAATTAAAATATATTTGCAGAACCCAAAATAATTTAAAATCAAAGTAAATTATATTACTAAATAAAATTTTAAATTTTTGAAATTTTTTTTATGTTTATAAGCTTATTTTTTTTTCATAAAAATAATATATTTAAATTATATGTCTCACTCATTATTTATTTTGTAATTAATATTTCTATAAAAATAAACTAAAAAATAATTAAAATGAATATTTAAAATTTTATTAATATATATTATTATAATGATCGAAAAATAAATTAATAAACTATTATTAATAAGATAGAAATTAATTAAAATATATTTGTAGAACCCAAAATAATTCAAAATCAAAGTAAATTATATTACTAAATAAAATTTTAAATTTTTGAAATTTTGTTTATGTTATAAGCTTATTTTTTTTTCATAAAAATAATATATTTAAATTATATGTCTCACTCATTATTTATTTTTTAATTAATATTTCTATAAAAATAAACTAAGAAATAATTAAAATGAATATTTAAAATAATAATGAATACAAATAAAATAGTAATTTATTATTTATTATTTAGTTTATATAGGTTTAATGATTTAAGTATTTAGGGGGTTTTGGGGTTAAGGAGTCTAGATATTTAAATGATTTGGCATTTATTGGTTTATAAGTTTTATTTAAATAACAAAATAATAAAAAAAATATTTTTGTGATTTTTTATCATTTTTGAAGGTTATAATCTTTGAAAATATAATATTTTTAATTTTTTTTCAAATGTAAATATAATATTTAGTTATAATAATCTTAATATTTAAAAGATATTTAAATTCAAAATAAGTAATTTTATTGATAGATATTATAATAATGATCAAAAAATAAATTAATAAACTATTATTAAAAAGATTGATAGCAATTAAAATATAAATGCAAAACCTACAATGATTCAAAATCAAACTAAAATATATTACTAAATGATAATTTTTTGTTTTTAAATTTGTACTTCGTTTTATAAGCTTATATTTATTTTTTGATTAAAAATAAATTATTAAAATTATATTTGTTTCACTCTTTATTTATTTTGCAATTAATATTTCTATAAAAAATAAACTAATAAATAATTAAAATGAATATTTAAAATTAGAATGAATACAAATTAAAATGAGATTTATGATTTATTATATTTGGTATACCGGTTTAATGGATTGTTAATTTAGGGGTTTTATCATTTAGGAGCTTATCAATTTATGTTTTTAGGCATTTAATGGTTTATAGTTTTTATTTATATAATAAAAATTTTTTTTTTTTGATTTTATCTGATTTTCAAATGTTATAACCTTTGAAAATAAAATAATTTTTAAAATTTTTTGAAATGTGAATACCATGTATAATTATATTAATCTTACAAATTATATGCCATATAAATTCAATTTAAACAATTTTAATGATAGATAGTATAATAATGATCAAAAATTAAATTAATAAACTATTATTAATAATATAAATATTAATTAAAATATAATTACATAACACAAAATGATACAAAATAATAAATAAATAATTAAACTCTAAATTTATTTTGTAATTAATTTTTCTAAATAATTAAACTATAAATAAATAAAAATAAATATTTAAAATTATAATAAATAGAAATAAAAATGAGATTTATTTTTTATTAAGTAGTATATACCTGTTAAAAGGTTAATGTATTTAGGGGTTTCAGGTTCTATGAGCTTACTGATTTAAGTAAGTAAGCATTTAATGGTCTATAGGTTTTATTTTAAAAATGAAATAACAAGAATTTATTTTTTTATATTTTCTCATTTTTTAAGGTTATAACCTTTGAAAATATAATAATTTTTAGATTTCTTTTCAAAAGTGAATACAATATATATTTATAATAATTATAAAATTATATATCATATAAATTCAATATAAACAATTTATTGATAGATATTTTAATAATTTTAAAAAATAAATTAAAAATCTATTATGAATAAGATTGATATTACTTAAAATATAATATCAAAACTTAAAATGATTCAAAAGCAAAACAAAATATATCACTAAATTATAATTATTTGTTTTTAAATTTTTATGATTTTTATATGCTCATCAATTTTTTGATGAATAATATTTTTAATAAATTATATTTTTAACTCATAATTTTTTATAATTAATAAATATATAAAAATAAAAAACTAAACAATCAAAATGAATTTTTTAAATTATTATGAAAACAAATAAAAATGAGATTTTTTAATTATTATTTAGGGTATTATAATTTAAAGGATTATCTATACAGGGGTATCGGGATTTTGTAGTTTAGTGATTTAAGTGCTTAGACATTTAGTGGTGTATAGGTTTTATTTAAACAATGAAATAACAAAAAAAATTATTTTTTTTTTATTTTTTGACATTTTCAAATGTTATAATCTTTGAAAATATAATAATTTTAAAATTTTTTTCAAAAAGTGAACACTATATTTAGGTATAATAATATTTATATTTATATATCATATAAATTAAATATAAACATTTTTATTGAAAAATATTCTAATCATGATCAAAAAATAAATTAATAATCTATAATTAATAAGAGAGATATCAATTAAAATATAATTAAAAAAAAAAAATGATTCAGAAGCAAAGCAAAATATATTACTATATAATAATTTGTTGTTTTGATTTTTTTTTCTTTTTAAAAGTTTATCTATATTTTTTTGATGAAAAATAATTTATATAAATTATATTTGTCTAACTAATAATTTATTTTTTAATTAATATTTATATAAAAATAAAAAATTAATAATTAAAATGAATATTTAAAATTATAATAAAAAAATGAGATTTATTATTTATTAGAAAATAATAATTTTTTTTAATCTTTTGCTTTTTTTATAAGTTTATATTTTTGTTTTTAAAAATAAATTATTTAAATTATATTTGTCTTACTCATTATTTATTTTGTAATTTATAATTCTATAATAATAAACTAATAATTAATTAAAATGAATATTTAAAATTATAATGAATACAAAAAAAATTGAGATTTATTATTTATTATTCAGGGTAAACTATTTAAATGGTTTAAGTATTTAGGTGTTTTGTGGTTTATGAGTTTAGTGATTTAATTGTTATGACCTTTAATGATTTATAGTTTTTATTTAATGAATGAAAAAACAAAAAATTTAATTTTTTGATTTTTTTTTAATTTTTGAAGGTTATAACCTTATAAAATATAATAATTTTTAATTTTTATTAAATGTGAATATAATATTTAGTTATAATAATCTTAATAATTTTATATAATGTAAATTAAATATAAATAATTTTATTAATAAATATTATAATAATGATCAATAAATTAATTAATAAACTAGTATTAATAAGAATGATATAAATTAAAATATAATTGTAAAATCTAAAATGATTCAAAATCAAAATAAGATATATTAATAAAAAATAATTTTTTATTTTTAAATTTTTTTCTCTTTTTATAAGCATATATATATTTTTTAATTTAAAATAAATTATTTAAATTATATCTGTCTCACTAATAATTTATTTTGTAATTAATATGTCTATAAAAATAAACTGATAAATAATTAAAATGAATATTTAGAATTATAATGAATACTAATAAAAATGAGAATTATGATTTATTATTTAGACAATATTAATTTAATCTTTAGAGTATTTGTGAGGTTCGGGGATTAGGAGTTTATTCATTTGAGTATTTAGTCATTTAGTGCTTTATTGGTTTTATTTAAAAAATAAAATAAAAAAAAGTATTTTTGATATTTTCTCATTTTTGAATCTTATAACCTTTGAAAATATAATAATTTTTAAATTTTTTTTCGAAAAGTGAATACAATATGAAGTTAATAATCATAATAATTAAATATCATATAAATTCAATATAAATTATTTTATTGGTATATATTATAATATTGATCATAAAAAATAATCAATAATTATTAATGAGATAAATATTGTTTAAAATATATTTGCAAAACCTAAAATGATTCAAAATCAAAGTGAAATATTTTACTAAATATTAATTTTATATAAAATATATTGTTTATAAATTATATATTGTCATTAGGAGTTTAGCGATTTATGTTTTTAGGCTTATTGTGGTTTATAGGTTTTATATAAAAAAATAAAAAACAAAAAAAATTTCTATAACTTGTTATCATTTTCATAGGTTATAACCTTTGAAAATATAATAATATTTACAATTTTTTGAAATGTGAATACAATATTTAGTTATAATAATATTAATAATTATATATCATATAAATTCAATATAAATAATTTTATTGATAGATAATATATAAATGATTAAAAATTAAATTAATAAAGTATTAATAAAATGATAGATTTTAATTAAAAAATATTTACAAAACTCAAATTTATTCAAAATTTAAGTAAAATATATTACTAGATAATAATTTTTAATTTTTAAATTTTTACTTCTTTTCTAAACTTATATTTTTTTTTATTAAAAATAAATTAATAAAATTATATTTGTCGCACTCATACTTTATTTTGTAATAAATATTTTTATAAAAATAAACTAATAAATAATTAAAATGAATATTTAAAATTATAATAAATAGAAATAAAAATTAGATTTATTAATTATTAAGTAGTATATAGATGTTTAATAATTTATGTATTTAGGCATTACGGGGTTTAGGAGTTTACTGATTTAACTGTGTATGCATTTAGTGATTTATAGTTTTTTTTTTAAAATAAAATAAAAAAAATTATTTTTATTATTTTTTGATATTTTTAAAGGTTATAATATTTAAAATATAATAATTTTTAAATTTCTTTTAAAAAAGTGAATAAATATTTATTTATAATAATCATAATAAATAAATATCATATAATTTCAATATAAACAATTTTATTGAGAGATATTCTAATAATTATCAAAAAATAAATTAAAAATCTATTATGAATAACATTGATATTACTTAAAATATAATATCAAAACCTAAAATGATTCAAAAGCAAAGCAAAATATATTACTTAATAATAATAAATTGTTTTTAAATTTTTATTCTTTTTATAAACTTATCTATTTTTTGATAAAAAAAAATTATATAAATTATATTTTTAACTCATAATTTATTTTATAATTAATATATATATATATATATATATATATATATATAAAACTAAAGAATCAAAATAAATTTTTTAAATTATAATGAAAACATATAAAAATCAGATTTATTAATTATTATTTAGGGTATACCAGTTTAAAGGATTATCTATATAGGGGTATCGAGATTTTATAGTTTAGTGATTTATGTGTTTAAGCATTTAGTGGTTTATAGGATTTATTTAAACAATAAAATAAAAAAAATATTTTTTTTATTTTTTCACATTTTAAAAGGTTATAATCATTGAAAATATAATAATTTTAAAATTTTTTTTTTCAAAAGTGAATATAATATTTAGTTATTATAATTATTAAATATATATATATATATATCTCATATAAATTCAATATAAACATTTTTATTGTTAAAAATTATAATAATGATAAAAAAAATAATTTAATAATCTATTATTAATAAGTTAGATATCAATTAAAATATAATTACAAAACCTAAAATGATTCAGAAACAATGCAAAATATATTACTATATAATAATTTTTTGTTTTTAGTTTTTTTATTCTTTTAATTAGTTTATCTATATTTTTTTGTTGGAAAATAATTTATATAAATTATATTTGTATAACTTATACTTTATTTTGTAATTAATATTTTATATAAAAATAAACAAATAAATAATTAAAATGAATATTTAAAATTATAATAAATAAATGAGATTTATTATTTATTATTTAGAGTTTACCGGTTTAATTTAAATTATATCTGTCTCAATATTAATTATTTTTATAATTAATATTTCTATAAAAATAAATTGATAAATAATTAAAATAAAAATTTATAATTATACTTATTAAAAATTAAATTGAGATTTATGATTTATTATTAATGTATACCAATTTAATGGTTTAAGAATTTAAAGGTTTTGTCGTTTATGAGTTTAGCAATTTATGATTTTAGGCATTTAGTGGTATATAGGTTTTATTTAAATAATGAAATAACAAAAAATTTATTTTTGATATTTTTTCAAATTTTCAAAATTTTTAATTTGAAAATATAATAATTTTAAAATTTTTTAAAAATGTTAATACAATATTTAAAAATAATAATTATTATAACTATATATAATATCAACTATATATAAACAATTTTATTGATAGATATTATATATTTATTATCAAAAATTAAATTAATAATCTATTATTAATATGATAGATATAAATTAAAATATAATTAAAAAACCTAAAATGATTCAAAATCAAAGAAAAATTTATTACTAAATAATAATTTTTTTTATTCTTTCCATCATTTTATAAGCTTATATGTTTTTTTGATGAAAAATATATTATTTAAATTATATTTATTTCACTTACAATTTATTTTGTAATTAATATTTCTATAAATTATTTAAATTATATTTAAGGTTTACGAGTTTAAAGGTTTAAGTATTTAGGGGCTTTGGGGTTTAAGAGTTTTTAGATATTTATGTATTTAGGTATTTAATGGTTTATAAGTTTTATTTAAACAATTATATTACAAAAAAATTATTTTTGTTATTTTTTCTCAATTTTAAAGGTTATAAACTTTGAAAATATAACAATTTTTAATTTTTTTTATATATGAATACTATATTTAGTTATGATAATCTTAAAATTATATATCATGTAAATTTAATATAAATAATTATATTAAAATATATTATATTAATGATCAAAAAATAAATTAATAAGCTATTATTAATAAGATAGATATTATTTTAATTATATTTGCAAAACCTAAATTTATTCAAAATCAAAGTAAAATATATTAAAAATTATTAATTTCTTTGATGTTTTGCTTCTTTTTATAAGTTTATATTTTTTGTTATTAAAATTAAATTATTTAAATTATATTTTTATTTCTCATAATTTATTTTTAATTTATAATTTTATAAAAATAAACTAATAAATAATTAAAATGAATATTTAAAATTATAATGAAATTAAATAAAATAGAGATTTATTATTTATTATTCAGGATATAAAAGTTTAATATATTAAGTATTTAGGTGTTTTGGGGTTTATTGATTTAAGTATTTTGGCCTTTAGTGATTTATAGTTTTTATTTAAAGAATTAAAAAATAAAAATTAAATTTTTTGATTTTTTTTTGATTTTTTTTTGATTTTTTTTTGATTTTTTTTTGATTTTTTTAAATTTTTATAGGTTATTTCCTTTGAAAATATAATAATTTTTAATTTTTTTTAATTGTGAATATATAGTCAGTAATAATAATCTTAATAATTATAGATAATGTAAACTCAATATAAATAATTTTATTAATAGATATTATAATAATGATTAATAAAAAATTAATAAACTATTATTAATAAGAATGATATAAATTAAAATATATTTGCATAATTTATAATGATTAAAAATAAAAATAAAATATATTACTAAATAATAAATTTTTGTATTTAAAATTTTGCCACTTTTTATATGGATATATATTTTTTTTTTGATGAAAAATAAATTATTTAAATTAGATCTGTCTCACTAATAATTTATTTTGTAAATAATATTTCGATAAAAATAAACTTATAAATTATTAAAATAAAATTTTAAAATTATACTTAATAAAAATTAAATTGAGATTTATCATTTTATATTTATGTACACCTATTTAATGGTTTAAGTATTTAGAGGTTTTCTCATTTAGGAGTTTAGCAATTTATATTTTTAGGCATTAAGTGGCTTATAGGTTTTATTTAAACAATAAAATAACAAAAAAAAATTGTAATTTTTTCTCATTTTCATAGGTTATAAACTTTGAAAATATAATAATATTTAAAATTATTAGAAATGTGAATACAATATTTAGTTATAATAATATTAATATTTATATATCATATAAATTCAATATAAACAATTTTATTGATAAATAATATAATAATGATCAAAATTTAAATTAATAAACTATTAATAAAAAAATTGATATTAATTAAAAAATATTTCCAAACCCAAATTGATTCAAAATTAAAGTAATATATATTACTGGATAATAATTTTTAATTTTTAAATTTTTACTACTTTTATAAGCGTATATTTTTTTGATTAAAAATAAATTAATTAAAATATATATGTCACTCTCATAATTTAATTTGTAATAAATATTTCTATAAAAATAAACTAATAAATAATTAAAATAAATATTTAAAATTATAATAAATAGAAATAAAAAATAGAATTATTAATTATTAAGCAGTATATAGTGGTTTAACGGTTTATGTATTTAGGTATTTTGAGGTTTAGGAGTTTACTGATTTAACTGTGTATGTATTTAGTGGTTTATAGGTTTTATTAAAAAATTAAAATAATAAAAAATTTATATTTATTATTTTTTGATATTTTCAAAGGTTATAACCTTTGAAAATATGATATTTTTAAATTTTTTTAAAATGGGAATACAATATTTAGTTATAATAATCATTATGTTTATATATCATATAAATTCAATATAAATAATTTTATTGATAAATATTCTAATAATGATAAAAAAATAAATTAATAATCTATTATTAATAAGATAGATATCAATTAAAATATAATTACAATACCTAAAAAGATTCAGAAGAAAAGCAAAATATATTACTATATAATAATTTTTTTTTGAATTTTTTTTTCTTTTAAAAAGGTTATCAATAATTTTTTGATAAAAAATAATTTATATAAATTTATGTGTCTAACTCAATTTATTTTGTAATTAATATTTATATATAAATAAACAAATAAATAATTAAAATGAATATTCAAAATTATAATGAAAAAAAATGAGATTTATTATTTATTATATAGGGATACCGGTCTAATTTATCATGTAATTAGATCTGTCTAATTTAAATGAGATTTATTATTTATTATTAATGTATACAAGTTTAATGATTTAAGTATTTAGATGTTTTGTCGTTAGGAGTTTAGCGATTTATGTTTTTAGGCTTTTAGTGCTTTATAGGTTTTATTTTAAAAAATAAAATAAAAAAAAATTTCTATAATTTTTTGTCATCTTCATAGGTAATAATATTTGAAAATATAATAATATTTAAAATTTTTTGAAATTTTAATACAACATTTTCCTATAATAAAATTAATAATTATATATCATATAAATTTTATATAAATAATTTTATTGATAGATATTATAATAATGATCAATAATTAAATTTATAAACTATTAATCTTAAGATAGATATTAATTAAAAAATATTTACGAAACTCAAATTGATTCAAAATTAAAGTAACTTATATTTCTTGATAATAATTTTTAAATAATATATTATTAAAATTATATTAGTCCCACTCATAATTTATTTTGTAATAAATATTTCTAAATAAATACACTAATAAATAATTAAAATGAATATTTAAAAATATATTAAATAGCAATAAAAATTAGATTTATTAATTTTTAAGTAGTATTTAGAGGTTTAATAGTTGATGTATTTAGGCATTACGGGGTTTAGGAGTTTACTGATTTAACTTTATATGCATTTAGTAGGGCTGCTCACGAGACTCAGAGATTCTCCACCCTACCTAAAGCCTTGTCCCAAAAGAATCGGGACTGAGAAAATCTGTTGACTTTGACTTTTCCCATCCCGTTCTATCACGTATTTTTATTTTGGGAAGGTTCCGGATCTTAAGTAATATCCATCCCGAGAACCATCCCATCCTAAAAAACCTATACTAGAAACAAGAATATATATATATATATATAATGAAGATGCCACCAATTATGGTACTGCCCATCCAATTCCGACGCACCTATTGATGTTCCGAAGAGTTCTAAGCCACCTCACGCCAGTCCAATCATGTTTAGTTAGGTCCAGCCCTTGTCCGTCGCACTTTAGGTTGCCTCTACCGTGTCTTAGATGCCACCAGCATTTTGGTTTGTTTTTCTGACGAGAATTAAGTCATTAATTATTATTATTATTATGTGCCTCAGTCAGGTTTGTTGAATATTGGTTGTGGTAGTGTGGTTGGTCCGAATGAATGGGCCGAATGTCTTACATTCAGTTTTGTAGAGCTTGCTTGGTTGAAATATTTATATGTATTTATGCTTAACATATCATATTAATTAATGGCAATGCAGATGGCATATTCCAGTGGTAAACGAAAAATATAATATATTGAAGATGATCACATCTCAAATGATCAAAGTACTGGTAAATCTAATCATCATCCTTTCACGAACCGTTCTATTGTTACGACAGGTTCTTCAATTCCAATTGTAAAAGAAAGTCAAGGTACATCTGAACCTTAAGCTCATAAAAAGTATAATTCTGCTGTTTGGGAAACTTCTGAGATATTAGTTGATTAAGAGGGAAATAAAACTGGTAGGGCAGCTTATATATGGTGTAGTAAAGAATAATTTGCAAAAAGTTATCAAGGTACTTCGGGTTTATAAAAATACTTTAGAAAGACTTGTAGAAAATTTCAACACAAAAAAGAATTAATAGAAGCTCACAAAGATAAATACAAGTCACAATCTTTGTTGAGTTTCACTAAAGGTACTAGTTCACAGGATGACAAATTAACTTGTTGGCAATTTGATCAACGACTACTTAGAAAGGCTTTGGTGAAAATGATCATAAAAGATTAATTGCCTTTTTGTTTCGTTGAGAGGGATGAGTTTAAGAAGTTTTGTGAAGTTAGTGTGCATCAATTTAAAATTCTATCTAGGCACTCTGTGTTAAGAAATTGTTTTTCATTGTTTGTGAAGGAAAAGAAGAAATTATTTGATAGCATATCATCTCATTGTTGTAGAGTTTCATTGACTACCGACACTTGGACTAGCATTCAAAATTTGTCTTATATATGTTTGCCTGTTCATTTCATTGATTCTCAATAGAATATGCATAAAAGGCTTTTGAACTTTTGTGTAATTAAAAGTCATTCTGGAGTTAATATTAGAAATGCTATTGAGTTTTGCATGAATGAATGGGGTTTGAGAAAGTTGATGTGCATTACTATTGACAATGCATCAAATAATGATGTTGCAGTTGAACAATTGAAAAAAAGGCTTGTGAAGAAAAGTGTTGTACCTTTGAGAGGCGAGCATTTTCATATGAGATGTTGTGCTCATATCCTAAACTTAATTCTCAGAGAAGGCATTGCACTAGTTGAGGGAGCTATTCAAAAAATTAGAGGTGTGGTGAAATATGTGAGGAGTGGTCCTAAAAGATTAGATATGTTTAAGTTATGTGTTGAAGAAGCAAACTTTACATATGGATCTTCATTGCAATTAGATTGTCCTACAAGCTGGAATTTAACTTATTTGATGCTACAAATGGATATAAAATATCAAAAAGAATTTGATAAGTTGGAGGAGAAAGATAAAAGGTTTTTGAAGGAGCTTGGTTCAAACGTTCCAACTGAGAGAGACTGAACAAACACCAAAATTTTGGCTTATTTCTTGAAAACTTTTTATGAGGTAGCTTATAAATTTTCTGCCTCATAATATTATACCTCTAGTGTTTATTTTCCTGAGATTATTCGAATTTTGAAAAAAAATTGAGCTTTGTGAAAATAGTAGAGATACAATGGTGTCTGAAATTGGTATGAAAATGAGACATAAATTCAACAAATATTGGGGTTCTCTTCAGTTAACAAATATTATGCTTTTTGTAGCAGTAGTGTTGGATCCTAGATATATGCTCAAATATTTCAAGGTTAAGTACACTTAGCATTATGGTGAGGAATTGGCTAAAAATTTGGTGAAAAGGTTATAATTGCTTTAAATGAAGATGAATCAAAAGAAGATGATTTCTCTTCTACTGTTTTGAAGAAAAATGATGATTTCTTTGATGGTAGTGATACTTATGTTGATGATTTTTTTTGTTAAATTAGAGAAAGAACAAGAAGTTGCAGCATTGGAACAATTAGATAGGTACTTGGAGGACAAACTTGAAAAAAATAGAATTGATTTTGATCTTCTAAACTGGTGGAAGGTAAATGAGGTTAGGTATCATTCTTTGGAAAATGTAGCAAGGGATGTATTTTCTATCCAAGCATCTTCTATGGCCTAAGAATCTACATTTAGCACTGTGGAGAGAACTTTAGATAAATTTTGGAGTTCTTTAAAACCTATTATAGCTGAAGTTCTCATATGTCTACAAGATTGGTTGAGAAGCTCAAACAAACCTATTGAAATTGAAGAATTAGTTCAAGACCCTGATGATAATGAATCAGGTTAGAATACAAATCTTGTAAATTTTAATTTCACATTTACTTTTTTTATTGATTCAATTTAATATAAATATGGTTCAATTACAATTTTCAGAGGGGTCACAAGATCTAAATATTATTCCAACTATAGTTGGCCAACTAAATTTGGAATAGGTGTATTAAATTGTTTAAGGTAAAATTTTATTTTTTTTTACTCTTTCATCTTAGAAATTTATGTCTACATGATTAACAAGTTTTCATATTTGGTTATCCTTCTACAGTGGAGGAATAAAAGGGAGGAGTTGTAGAAGAGATTAATTGGTTTTGGATTTTTGTTGCTATCCCGGGACGGACATTTGAAATGATTATTATCATGGTTGTTATTAGTTGTATTTTTTTTGTTATATTAAGCTGCCTAATTTTTGGAATTACTTAAGTAGTAATTGATGCCACCAATATTTGTGGTCATTTTAGCTATTCCTTAATATTTTAAGTAATTGTTTAAAAAATGTAGTATTGCTATTATTGTTAACTTTCACTCGGCTGAACAAAGCCAACTTGTGAATAAACAAAGAACCAAATTAAGCACACAACTCGGTCCCATTCTATTTAATATTTCTATCCTTTTCTGCACATCCAAGCATTTGACAAGGTAATGGAACTCGTTTGCGGTATTCAGCCTATTTGACAAAACAAAATTGGCCAAATTTGAGTTTGAAAGATACATAACTAAGGAATGATAAATTGTACAACAAAAGGTTTCGACATGAACTAACTTGGCCGATTTGAAGAAAATATATTGAAAAAAATATTTGAACTCCGTCCCGTACCAGAACCATTTTCTACTACCCAAAATCCCCAATTTCCATCCCGTCCCATCCCGATATTTTAAACCTATGGGATGGGTCTGGATCTTCAAAAAAAAATCTCCGAACTGTATGAAGGGACTGGAGATTTGTAATCCCCATCCCATCCCGTCCCATTATCACCCCTAGCATTTAGTGGTTTATAGGTTTTATTTAAAAAATAAAATAACAAAAAATTAATATAACCTTTGAAACTATAACCATTTTTAATTTTTTTTTAAATGTGAATACTATATTTAGCTATCATAATCTTAATAATTATATATTATCTAAATTCAATATAAACAATTATATTGATAAATATTATAATAATGATCATACAAAAGATTAATAAATAATTATTAATAAGATAAATATTGTTTAAAGTATATTTACAAAACCTAAAATGATTCAAAATTAAAGTGAAATATTTTACTAAATATTAATTTTAAATTTTTAAATTTTTGCATCCATTTATAAGCTTATATATTTTTTAATGAAAAATAAATTATTTAAATTATATTTGTCTAACTATTAATTAATTTTTTAATTTATATTTATTTTAAAATAAACTAATAAATAATTAAAAAATATATATATAATTATAATGAATAGTAATAAAAATGAGATTTATGATTTATTATTTAAGGTATACCTATTTAATGGTTTAAGTTTATTGTGGTTTTGGGGTTAATGAGTTTATTGTTTTATATGTTTACACATTTAGGTTTTATTTATTTATTTATAGGTTTTTTTAATCAATGAAATAACTAAAAATTTATTTTAATGAATTTTCTTGATTTTCAAAGGTTATAACCTTTGAAATTATAATAATTTTTTAATAGTTCTAAAATATGAATACGATACTTACTTATAATAATCTTATTAATTATATTTGATGTAAATTCAAAATAAAATATTTTATTAATATATATTATTTTGATGATCAAAAAATAAATTAATAAACTTTTATTAATAAGACAAATATTAAATAAAATATATTTGCAGAACCAAAAATATTTCAAAATCAAATAAATTATATTACTAAATAAAATTTTAAATTTTTGAAATTTTGTTTATTTTTATAAGCTTATATTTTTTTTCATAAAAAATAATTTATTTAAATAATTGTCTCACTAATTATTTAGTTTGTAATTAATATTTCTATAGAAATAAACTAAAAAATAATTAAAATGAATATTAAAAATTATAATGAATACAAATAAAAATTAGATTTATTATTTATTATTTATTATTTATTCTTTATTATTTATTATTTAGGTTATATAGGTTTAATGGTTTAAGTATTTGGGGGTTTTTGTGGTTAAGGAGTCTAGATATTTAAATGATTCGGCATTTAGTGGTTTATAAGTTTTATTTAAATAACAAAATAATAATAAAAATAATTTTTGTTATTTTGTTATCATTTTTGAAGGTTATAACCTTTGAAAATATAATAATTTTTAATTTTTTTTCAAATGTAAATATATTATTTAGTTATAATAATCTTAATAATTATAAGACATTTAAATTCAATATAAGTAATTTTATTGTTAAATATTATAAAATTGATCAAATAATAAATTAATAAACTATTCTTAATAAGATTGATAGCAATTAAAGCATATTTGCAAAATTTATATATAATGATTCAAAATGAAAGTAAAATATATTAATAAATAATAATTTTTTGTTTTTAAATTTTTAGTTCTATTTATAAGCTTATATTTTTTTTGATTAAAAATAAATTATTAAAATTATAGTTGTCTCTCTCATTATTTATTTTGTAATTAATATTTATATAAAAAAAACTAATAAATAATTAAAATGAATAATTAAAATTATAATGAATACAAATTAAAATGAGATTTATGATTTATTATATGTGGTATCCAAGTTTAATGGTTTGATTATTTAGGAGTTTTGTCGTTTAGGAGTTTTCAATTTATGTTTTTAGGTATTTAGTGGTTTATAGGTTTTATTTATATATTAAAAATAAAATTTTTTTTTTAGATTTTTTCTGATTTTCAAAGGTAATAACCTTTGAAAATAAAATAATTTTTAAAATTTTTTGAAATGTGAATACCATGTATAATTATATTAATCTTACTAATTATATATCATATAAATTCAATATAAATAATTTTAATGATAGATATTATAATAATGAACAAAAATTAAATTAATAAACTATTATTAATAATATAAATATTAATTAAAATATATTTACATAACACAAAATGATTCAAAATCAAATCAAAATATATTACTAAATAATAATATTTAATTTTCAAATATTTCCTTCTTTTTATAAGCTTATATTTTTTATTGATTAAAAATAAATTATTTAAATAATATTTGTCTCACTCAAATTTTATTTTTTAATTAATTTTTCTAAAAATTAAACTATAAATAATTAAAATGAATATTTAAAATTATAATAAATAGAAATAAAAATGAGATTTATTATTTATTAAGTAGTATATAGCTGTTAAAAGGTTTATGTTTTTAGGGGTTCCGGGGTCTATGAGCTTACTGATTTAAGTAAGTAAGCATTTAATGATCTATAGGTTTTATTTTAAAAATGAAATAACAAAAATTTATTTTTATTATATTTTCTCATTTTTTAAGGTTATAACCTTTGAAAATATAATAATTTTTAAATTTCTTTTCAAAAGTGAATACAATATATATTTATAATAATCATAATAATTATATTTCATATAAATTCAATATAAACAATTTTATTGATAGATATTCTAATAATTTTAAAAAATAAATTAATAATCTATTATGAATAAGATTGATATTACTTAAAATATAATATCAAAACTTACAATGATTCAAAAGAAAACCAATATATATCACTAAATTATAATTATATGTTTTTAAATTTTTATGATTATTATATGCTTATCAATTTTTTGATGAAAAATATTTTTAATAAATTATATTTTTAACTCATAATTTTTTTATAATTAATAAATATATACGAATAAAAAATTAAACAATCAAAATGAATTTTTTAAATTATAATGAAAACAAATAAAAATGAGATTTATTAATTATTATTTAAGGTATAATTGTTTAAAGGATTATCTATACAGGGGTATCAGAAATTTGTAGTTTAGTGATTTATGTGCTTAGACATTTAGTGGTGTATAGATTTTATTTAAACAATGAAATAACAAAAAAAATTATTTTTTTTATTTTTTGACATTTTGAAATGTTATAATCTTTGAAAATATAATAATTTTAAAATTTGTTTCAAAAGTGAATACTATATTTAGTTATAATAATATTTATATTTACATATCATATAAATTAATATAAACATTTTTATTGAAAAATATTCTAATAATGATCAAAAAATAAATTAATAATCTATAATTAATAAGATAGATATCAATTAAAATATAATTAAAAAACCAAAAATGATTCAGAAGCAAAGCAAAATATATTACTATATAATAATTTTTTGTTTTGAAATTTTTTTTTCTTTTAAAAAGTTTATGTATATTTTTTTGATTAAAAATAATTTATATAAATTATATTTGTGTAACTCTTAATTTATTTTGTTATTAATATTTATTTAAAAATAAACAAATAAATAATTAAAATGAGTATTTAAAATTATAATGAAAAAAATGAGATTTATTATTTATTATTTAAGGTATATTAGTTTAATTTAAATTAGATCTTTCTTACTAATAATTTATTTTGTAATCAATATTTCTATAAAAATAAACTGATAAATAAATAAATTAAAATTATAAAATTATACTGAATTAAAATTAAAATGAGATTTACGATTTATTATTAATGTATACCAGTTTAATGGTTTGACATTTAGGAGTTAAGAGATTTATGTTTTTAGGGATTTAGTATTTTATAGGTTTTAATTAATCAATAAAATAACAAAAAAAATATGTATATATTTTCTCATTGCTAGTGGGGCCCTCTACAAGTTGGTGGCACATACTTCTGGCTGCTTCAAGGACTTGCTGGCCCCTCTAAATGCTACACAAAATGGACAAGAATATGTGCACGTGTGTAATGTGGTCCGTCACTATGCGTGTGTGGTGCAGCAGTATCAGGGTTTAGGAGTTTAGTAATTTAAGTATTTAGGTATTTTGTGGTTTATAGTTTTTATTTAAATAATTAAATAAAAAAAAATTATTTTTAAGATTTTTTCTCATTTTCAAGGTTATAACCATTGAAAAAATTATAATTTTTAATTTTGTTTCAAAAGTTAATACAATATTTAATTATAATAATCATAAAAATTAAATATCATGTAAATTCAATATAAATAATTTTATTCATCGATATTATAATACTAATCATAAAATAGATTAATAAACTATTATAAATAAGATAGATATTAATTAAAATATATTTGTAAAACCTAAAACAATTCAAAATCAAAGTAAAATATATTACTAAATAATAATTTTTTATTTTTAAATTTTTTATTCTTTTTAAAAGCTTATAAATTTATTTGATGAATATAAATTATTTAAATTATATTTGTCTCATTCATAATTTTATTTTGCAATTAATAGTTTTATAAAAATAAACTAATAAATAATTAAAATGAATATTAAAATTATAATGAATACTAATAAAAATGAGATTTATGATTAATTATTTAGGGTATACCGGTTTAATTGTTTAAGTATTTAGGAGTTTAGTGATTTAAGTGTTTAGGAATTTAGTAGTTTATATGTTTTATTTAAATAATGAAATAAAAAGAATATTTTTCAAATTTTTTATCAATTTTGAAGGTTATAACCTTTATAAATATAATAATTTTTAAATTTTTTTCAAATGTGAATACAATATTTATTTTTAATAAACTTAATAATTATATATCTTGTAAATTAAAAATAAACAATTTTATTGATAGATATTAATAAACTAAATATAAATATAAATATAATAATGATCAAAAAATAAATTAATAAACTATTATTTATTGATAGATCTTTATATATTATTTAAAAATACTTAAACATTTAAAGATGGTTAAAATGTTTAAGTATTTAAGAGATTGGGGTTTAGGAGTTTAATTATTTAAGCATTTAGGCATTTAGTAGTTTATAGGTTTTATATAAACAATAAAAAAACAAAAAATTTATTTTTGTGATTTTATCTCATTTTCAAAGATGAAAACCTATAAAAATATAAAAATTTTTAAATTATTTTCAAATGCAAATATAATATTTAGTTATAATAATCTTTATAATTATATATCATGTAAATTCTATATAAACAATTTTATTGATAAATATTCTAATAATGATCAAAAAATAAATTAATAATCTATTATTAATAAGATAGATATCAATTAAAATATAACTACAAAACCTAAAATGATTCAGAAGCAAAGCAAAATATATTACTAGATAATAATTTTTTGTTTTGAAATTTTTTTTCTTTAAAAATGTTTATCTATAATTTTTTGATGAAAAATAATTTATATAAATTATTTTTGGCTGGCTCAATTTATTTTGTAATTAATATATATATATATATATATATATATATATATATATATATATATACAAATAAATAATTAAAATGAATATTTAAAATTTTAATGAAAAAAAATGAGATTTATTATTTATTATTTAGGGATACCATTTTAATTTAAATTAGATCTGTCTCACTAATAATTTATTTTGTGATTAATATTTCTATAAAAATAAACTGATAAATAATTAAAATAAAAATTTAAAATTATATTGAATAAAAATTTAAAATTATATTGAATAAAAATTAAAGTTAGATTTAGGAATTATTATTATTGTTTACCAGTTTAAAAGTTTAAGTATTTAGAGGTTTTTTCATTTATGAGTTTAGCAATTTATGTTTTTAGGCATTTAGTGGTTTATAGGTTTTATTTAAGCAATGAAATAACAAAAAAATATTTTTGATATTTTTTCACATTTTTAAAGGTATAACCTTTGAAAATATAATAATTTTAAAATTTTTTAAAAATGTGAATATAATATTTAGTAATAATAATCATTATAATTATATAAAATATAAACTAAATATAAACAATTTTATTGATAGATATGATATCAATTATCAAAAAATAATTTAATATGCTATTATTAATATGATAGATATAAATTAAAATATAATTAAAAAACCTAAAATGATTCAAAAACAAAGTAAAATTTATTACTAAATAATAATTTTTGTTTTTTAGTTTTTGCTTCTTTTTATAAGCTTATATATTTTTTTTCATAAAAAATAAACTATTTAAATTATATTGGTATCAATCATAATTTATTTTGTAATTAATATTTCAATATATTATTTAAATTATATTTTAGGTTTACGAGTTTAAAGGTTTAAGTATTTAGGGGCTTCGGGGTTTAGGAGTTAAGAGATTTTTGAGTATAGGCATTTAAGGGTTTATGAGTTTTATAAACTATTAATATTAAGATAGATATTAATTAAAAAATATTTACCACACCCAAATTGATTTAAAATTAAAGTAACTTATATTACTTGATAATAATTTTTAATTTTAAAATTTATACTTCTTTTATAAGCATATATTTTTATTAGATAAATAATATATTATTTAAATTATATTTGTCCCACTCATAATTTATTTTGTAATAAATATTTCTAAATAAATACACTAATAAATAATTAAAATGAGTATTTAAAAATATAATAAATATCAATTAAAATTAGATTTATTAATTATTAAGTAGTATTTAGCAGTTTAATGGATTATGTATTTAGGCATTACGGAATTTAGGAGTTTAGTTATTTAACTTTATATGCATTTAGTAGGGCTGCTCATGGGATTCGGAGATTCGCATCGCGACCCGATGTTTTGTCCCGTTAGAATCGGGACTGAGAAAAATCCATTGACTTTGACTTTTCCCGTCCTGTTCTGTCACGTATTTTTCTTTTGCGACGGTTCCAAATCTTAAGCAATATCCATCCTGAGAACCGTCCCGTCCTAAAAAACCGATACGAGAACCAGGAATATATATATATATATATATATATAACATGAAGATGCCACCAATTCCACTACTGCCAATCCAATTCCGACGCACCTATTGCTGTTCCGACGAGTTCCAGACCACCTAATGTCGTTCCAGCCATGTTTAGTTAGGTCCACCCATTTCCGTCGCACTTCTGGTTACCTCCACCGTGTCCCAGATGCCACAAGCCTTTTGGTTTGTTTTTTTGAAGAGAATTGAGTGATTTATTATTATTATTATATGTCTCAATAAGTTTTGTTTAGTATTGGTTATGGTGTTGTGGTTGGGCCGAATGAGTGGGCTGAATGTGTTACAGTCAGTTTTGTAGAGCTTGATTGTTTGAAATATTTATATGTATTTATGCTTAACATATCATATTAATTAATGGCAATGCAGATGGCACAATCCTGTGGTAAACGAAAAATACAATAAATTGAAGATGATCACAATTCAAATGATCAAAGTACTGGTAAATCCAATCATCATCCTTTCATGAACCCTCCTATTGTTACGGCATGTTCTTCAATTCCAATTGTAAAAGAAAGTCAAGGTACATCTGAACCTCAAGATTATTAAAAGTATAAGTCTGCTGTAGGAAAACTTATGAGATATTAGTTGATTCAGAGGGAAATGAAACTAGTAGGGCAGCTTGTATATGGTGTAGGAACGAATATTTGGCAAAAAGTGATCAATGTATTTTCAATTTATAGAAAAACTTGATATAGACTTGTAGGAAATTTTCACACAAAAAAGAATTAATAGAAGCTCACAAAGGTAAAGACAAGTCACAATCTTTGTTGAATTTCAATAAATGTACTAGTTCAGAGAATAAGAAATTAACTTGTTGGCAATTTGATCAACAACTAGTTAGGGAGTCTTTGGTGAAAATGATCATGAAAGATGAATTGCCTTTTTGTTTTGTTGAGAGGGATGAGTTTAAGGAGTTTTGTGAAGTTAGTGTGCCTCAATTTAAAATTCCATCTAGTGACTCTGTGTTGAGGGATTGCTTTTCTTTGTTTGTGAAGGAAAAGAAGAAATTATTCGATAGCATATCATCTCATTATTGTAGAGTTTCAATGACTACCGACACTTGGACTAGCATTCAAAATTCATCTTATATATGTTTGACTGTTCATTTCATTGATTCTCAAAGGAATATGCATAAAAGGCTTTTGAACTTTTGTGTAATTAAAAGTCATTCTGGAGTTAATATTAGAAATGCTATTGAGTTTTGCATGAATGAATGGGGTTTGAGAAAGTTGATGTGCATTACTATTGACAATGCATCAAATAATGATGTTGCAGTTGAACAATTTGAAAAAAGGCTTGTGAAGAAAAGTGTTGTACCTTTGAGAGGCGAGCATTTTCATATGAGATGTTGTGCTCATATCCAAAACTTAATTCTCAGAGATGGCATTGCACTAGTTGAGGGAGCTATTCAAAAAAATTAGAGGTGTGGTGAAATATGTGAGGAGTGGTCCTAAAAGATTAGATATGTTTAAGTTATGTGTTGAAGAAGCAAACTTTACATATGGATCTTCATTGCAATTAGATTCTCCTACAAGCTGGAATTTAACTTATTTGATGCTACAAACACCAAATTTTGATAAGTTGGAGGAGAAAGACAAAAGGTTTTTGAAGGAGTTTGGTTCAAACGTTCCAACTAAGAGAGACTGAACAAACACCAAAATTTTGGCTTATTTCTTCAAAACTTTTTATGAGGTAGCTTCTAAATTTTCTGGCTCATATTATTATACCTCTAGTGTTTATTTTCATGAGATTATTCGAATTTTGAAAAAAAATTGAGCTTTTTGAAAATAATAGAGATACAATGGTGTCTGAAATTGGTATGAAAATGAGACATAAATTCAACAAATATTGGGGTTCTCTTCAGTTAACAAATATTTTGCTTTTTGTAGCAGTAGTGTTGGATCCTAGATATATGCTCAAATATTTCAAGGTTAAGTACACTTAGCATTATGGTGAGCAATTGGCTAAAGATTTGGTGAAAAGGTTATAAATGCTCTAAATGAGATAATGGATGATTATAAAGATTTAAATGAAGATGAATCAAAAGAAGATGATTTCTCTTTTACTATGTTGAAGAAAAATGATGATTTCTTTGATGGTAGTGATACTTATTTTGATTTTTTTTTTGTTGAATTAGAGAAAGAACAAGAAGTTGCATCTTTGGAAGAGTTGGATAGGTACTTGGAGGACAAACTTGTAAAAAATAGAATTGATTTTGATCTTCTAAACTGGTGGAAGGTAAATAAGGTTAGGTATCCTTCTTTGGCAAATGTAGCAAGGGATGTATTTGCTTTCCAAGCATCTACTATGGCCTACGAATCTATATTTAGTAATGGGGGGAGAACTTTAGATAAATTTAGGAGTTCTTTAACACCTATTACAGTTGAAGTTCTCATACGTCTACAAGATTGGTTGAGAAGCTCCAACAAACCTATTGAAATTGAAGAATTAGTTCAAGATCTTGATGATAATGAATCAGGTTAGTATACAAATATTCAAAATTTTAATTTCACTTTTATTTATTTTATTCATTCAATTTAATAAAAATATGGTTCAATTACAATTTCAGAGGGGTCTAATGATACAAAAATTCTTCCAACTTTAGTTGGCCAACTAAATTTGGAATGTGTGTATTAAATTTTATAAGCTAATATTTTGATTTTTTATTACTCTTTCATCTTAGAAATTTATGTCTGCATGATTAACATGTTTTCATCTTTGATTGTTCTTCTACAGGGGAGGAAGAAAAGGAAGAAGTTGTTGAAGAGATAATTAATTGGGTTTGGATTTTCGTTACTGTTCCGGGACGGACATTTGAAATGATTATTATCATGGTTGTAATTAGTTGTATTTTTTTTTGTTATATTAAGCTGCCTAATTTTAGCAATTACTTAAGTAGTAATTGCTGCTGCCAATGTTTGTGCTCATCTTTAGCTATTCCTTAATATTTTAAGTAATTGTTTAAAAAATGTAGTATTACTATTATGGTTAACTTTCACTCGGCTGAACAAAGCGAACTTGGGACAAAACAAAGAACCAAATTAAGTACACAGTTCGGTCCCATTCTATTTAACATTTCTATCCTTTTATGCACATCAAAGCATTTGACAGGGTAATTGAACTCGTTTGTGGAATTCATCCTATTTGACAAAACAAAATTGGCCCAATTTGAGTTTGAAAGATACATAACTAAGGAATGATAAATGGTACAACAAAAGGTTTCGACATGAACTAACTTGGCCAGTTTGAAGAAAATAAATTAAAAAAAATATCTGAACTACGTTCCATCCTGGAACCATTTTCTCCTACCCAAAATCCCTGATCTACGTCTTGTACCATTACGATATTTTAAACCTATGGGACGTTCCTGGATCTTCAAAAAAAAATTTTCGAACTATGGGAATGGACTGGAGATTTCTAATCCACATCAAGTCCCATCCCATTAGCACCCTTAACATTTAGTGGTTTATAGGTTTTATTTAAAAAATAAAATAACAAAAAATTTATTTTTATTATTTTTTGATATTTTCAAAGGTTATAAGCTTTGAAAATATAATAATTTTAAAATTTTTTTTAAATGTGAATCCAATATTTAGTTATACTAATCATTATATTTATATATTATATAAATTCAATATAAACAATTTTATTGATAAATAGTCTAATCATAATCAAAAAATAAATTAATAATCCATTAATAATAAGATAGATATTAATTAAAATATAATTACAAAACATAAAATGATTCGAAAGCAAAGAAAAATATATTACTATATATTAATTTTTTGTTTTTGAATTTTTTATTCTTTTAATAAGTTTATCTATATTTTTTTAATGAAAAATAATTTATATAAATTATATTTGTCTAACTCATAATTTATTTTGTAATTAATATTTATATATAAATAAACAAATAAATAATTAAAATGAATATTTAAAATTATAATGAAAAAAAAATGAGATTTATTATTTATTATTTAGGGATACTAGTTTAATTTAAAATAGATCCGTCTGATTAATAATTTATTTTGTAATTAATATTTCTATAAAAATAAACTGATAAATAATTAAAATAAAAATTTAAAATTATACTGAATAAAAATTAAAATGAGATTTAAGATTTATTATTAATGCATACCAGTTTAATAGTTTAAGTATTTAGAGGTTTTATCATTGCAGTTTAGTGATTTATGTTTTTAGGCTTTTATTGGTTTATAGGTTTTATAAAAAAAATAAAATAACAATATAAATTTCTATAATTTGTTATCATTTTCATAGGTTATAAGCTTTGAAAATATAATAATATTTACAATTTTTTGAAATGTGAATATAATATTTAGTTTTAATAATATTAATAATTATACATCATATAAATTCAATATAAACAATTTTATTGATAGATAATATAATAATGATCAAAAATTAAATTAATTAACTATTAATAAAAAGATAGATATTAATTAAAAAATATTTACAAAACCCAAATTGATTCAAAATTAAAGTAAAATATATTACTGGATAATAATTTTTAATTTTTTAAATTTAACTTCTTTTATAAGCGTATATTTTTTTTATTAAAAATAAATTAATTAAATTTATATTTGTCGCACTCATACTTTATTTTGTAATAAATAAATTTATAAAAATTAAATAATAACTAATTAAAATGAATATTTAAAATTATAATAAATAGAAATAAAAATTAGATTTATTAATTATTAAGTAGTATATAGCAGTTTAATGGTTTATGTATTTAGGCATTAGGGGGTTTAGAAGTTTACTGATTTAACTGTGTATGCATTAAGTGGTTTATAGGTTTTATTTAAGAAAAAAAATATAAAAAAATTATTTTTATTATTTTTTGATATTTTCAAAGGTCATAACCTTTGAAAATATAATAATTTTTAAATTTTTATCAAAAGTGAATAAATATTTATTTATAATAATCATAATAATTATATATCATATAAATTCAATATAAACAATTTTATTGAAAGATATTCTAATAATTATCAAAAAATAAATTAAAAATTTATTATGAATAAGATTGATATTACTTAAAATATAATATCAAAACCTAAAATGATTCAAAAGCAAAGAAAAATAAATTACTTAATATTAATTATTTGTTTTTAAATTATAATGAAAACAAATAAAAATGAGAATATTATTTATTATTTTGGGTCAACCCATTTAAATGATAATCTATATAGGGGAATCGGAATTTTGTAGCTTAGTTATTTAAGTGTTTAGGCATTTTGTGATTTATAGGTTTTATTTAAACAATTAAATAATAAAAAATATATATTTTTTATTTTTTCACATGTTCAAATGTTATAATCTATAAAAATTTAATAATATTAAATTTTTTTTTCTAAAGTGAATACAATATTTAGCTATAATAATTATTAAATCTATATATCATATAAATTAAATATAAATATTTTTATTGATAAATATTCTAATAATGATCAAAAAATAAATTAATAATTTATTTTTATTAAGTTAGATATCAATTAAAATATAATTACAAAACATAAAATGATTCAGAAACAAAGTAAAATCTATTACTATATAATAATTTTTTGTTTTTAATTTTTTTCTTCTTTTAATAAGTTTATGTATTTTTTTGTGTAGAAAAATAAATTATATAAATTATTTATGTCTAACTTATAATTAATTTTGTTATTAATATTTATATAAAAATAAACAAATAAATAATAAAAATGAATATTTAAAATTATAATGAAAAAAATAAAAATGAGATTTATTATTTATTATTTAGGATATACCTATTTAGAAAATTTATTTATTTAGGGATTTCGAGATTTAAAAGTTATTGATTAAAGTATTTAGGCATTTAATGGTTTATAGCTTTTATTCAAACAATGAAATAACAAAAAATTTATTTTTGATATTATTTCAAATTTTCAAATGTCATAACAATTGAAAATATAATAAATTTAAAATTTTTTAAAAATGTGAATACAATATTTAGTAATAAAAAATATTATAACTATATATAATATAAACTAAATATAAACAATTTTAATGATAATATTATATAAATTATCAAAAAATAAATTAATAAATTATTATTAATATGATAGATATAAATTAAAATATAATTAAAAAACCTAAAATGATTCAAAATCAAAGTAAAATTTATTACTAAATAATATTAATTTTTTTATAGTTTTTGCATCATTTTATAAGCTTATATTTTTTTTGTTGAAAAATATATTAATTAAATTATATTTGTCACTCATAATTTATTTTGTAATTAATATTTCTATAAATTATTTTAATTATATTTTAGGTTTACGAGTTTAAAGGTTTATGTATTTAGGGGATTTGGGGTTTAAAAGTTTATAGATTTGTGTATTTAGGCATTTAATGGTTTATAAGTTTTATTTAAACAATGATATAACAAAAAATTTATTTTTGTTATCTTTTCTCATTTTTGAAGGTTATAACCTTTGAAAATATAACAATTTTAAATTTTTTTTATATGTGAATACTATATTTAGTTATGATAATCTTAATAAATATATACCATGTTAATTCAACATAAATAATTATATTGATAGATATTATATTAAAGATCAAAAAATAAATTAATAACTACTATTAATAAGATAGATATTTTTTAAAATATATTTGCAAAACATAAATTTATTCAAAATCAAAGTAAAATATAATAGTAAATAATACTTTTTTTGATGTTTTCCTTCTTTTTATAAGTTTATATTTTTTGTTATTAAAAGTAAATTATTTAAATTATATTTGTCTTCCACATAATTTATTTTTAATTTATAATTCTATAAAAATAAACTAATAAATAATTAAAATGAATATTTAAAATTATAATGAATACAAATAAAATTGAGATTTATTATTTATTATTCAGGATATACTAGTTTAATGGTTTTAGTATTTAGGTGTTTTTGGGTTTAGTGATTAAAGTGTTTAGAACTTTAGTTATTTATAGTTTTTATTTAAAGAATGAAAAAATAAAAAATTAAATTTTTTGATTTTTTTTAATTTTTGAAGGTTATAATATTTGAAAATATAATAATTTTTATTTTTATAAATGTTAATATAATATTTAGTTATAATATTTTTAATAATTATATATAATGTAAACTCAATATAAATAATTTTATTAATAGAAATTAAAATATATTTACATAACACAATGATTCAAAATCAAATCAAAATATATTACTAAATAATAATATTTAGATGAAAAATATATTACTATAAAAAATGATTCAGAAGAAAGCAAAATATATTACTATATAATAATTTGTTGTTGTGAAATTTTTTTTCTTTTAAAATAAATTATTTTTCAATTTAAAAAAAATATTTTATATAAATTATAATTGTCTAACTTAAAATTTATTTTGTAATTAATATTTATATAAAAATAAACAAATAAATAATTAAAATGAATATTTAAAATTATAATGAAAAAAATAATAATGGATTTATTGTTTATTATTAAGGATATATCTGATTAAAAAAATTATCTATTTAGGGTTTTCGAGATTTAGAAGTTATTCATTTAAGTATTTAGTCAATTATTGGTTTATAGGTTTTATTTAAATAATGAAATAAGAAATAAATAATTTTTATATTTTTTCAAATTTCCAAAGTTATAACCTTTGAAAATATAATAATTTTAAAATTTTTTAAAAATGTGAATACAATATTTAGTAATAATAATTATTATAACAATATATAATATAAACTAAATATAAACAATTTTATTTATAGATATTATATCAATTATCAAAAAATAAATTAATAAACTATTATTAATATGATAGATATAAAATAAAATTTAATTACAAAAACTAAAATGATTAAAAATCAAAGTAAATTTATTACTAAATAATAATTTTTGTTTTTTAGTTTTTGCCTCATTTTATAAGATTATATATTTTTTTGATAAAAAATAAATTATTTAAATTATATTTGTATCACTCATAATTTATTTTGTAATTAATATTTCAATAAATTATTTAAATTATATTTAAGGTTTACGAGTTTAAAGGTTTAAGTATTTAGGGGCTTTGGGGTTTAAGAGTTTAGAGATTTATGTGTTTAGGTATTTAATGGTTTATAAGTTTTATTTAAACAATGATATAACAAAAAATTTATTTTTTGTTATTTTTTCTCATTTTTGAAGGTTATAACCTTTGAAAATATAACAATTTTAAAATTTTTTTAAATGTGAATACTATATAGTTTTGATAATATTAATAATTATATATCATATAAATTCAATATAAACAATTATATTGATAGATATTATATTAATGATCAAAAATAAATATTTAGTTTTGCTGTATTGCTTCTTTTTATAAGGTTATATTTTTTGTTCTTAAAAGTATATTATTTAAATTATATTTGTCTTCCTCATAATTTATTTTGTAATTTATAAGTCTATAAAAATAAACTAAATAATAATTAAAATGAATATATAGTTTTAAAGATTTAGGTATTTATGTGTTTTGGGGTTTAGTGATTTAAGTGTTTATGCCTTTAGTGATTTAAAGTTTTTATTTAATGAATGAAAAACCGAAAAATATAATTTTTTGTTTTTTTTAATTTTTGAAGGTTATAACCTTCTAAAATCTAATAATTTTCAATTTTTTTTAAATGTGAATATAATTTTTAGTTATAATCATCTTGATAATTATATATAATGTAAAATCAATATAAATAATTTTATTAATAGATTTTATAATAATGATCAATAAATAACTTAATAAACTTTTATTAATTAGAATGATATAAATTTAAATATAATTGCAAATTCTAAAATTATTCAAAATTAAATTAAAATAAATTACTAAATAATAATATTTTGTTTTAAAAATTTTGCCTCTTTTTATGATCTTATATTTTTTTGAAGAAAAATAAATTATTTATATTATATCTGTGTCACTAATAATTTATTTTGTAATTAATATTTCAATAAAAATAAACTGATAAATAATTAAAATAAAAATTATACTAAATAAAAATTAAAATGAGATTTATGAATTATTATTAATGTATACCAGTTTAATATTATATGTTTTTAGATGTTTTGTCGTTTAGGAGTTTAGCGATTTATGTTTTTAGGCATTTAGTGGTTTATAGGTTTTGTTTAAACAATGAAATAACAAAAAAATTATTTTTGATATTTTTTCACATTTTCAAAGGTTATAACCTTTGACAATATAATAATTTTAAAATTTTTTAAAAATGTGAATACAATATTTAGTAATAATAATCATTATAATTATATATAATATAAACTAAATATCAACAATTTTATTGATAGATATTATATCAATTATCAAAAAATAAATTAATATGGTATTATTATTATGATTGATATAAATTAAAATATAA
Source organism: Sapria himalayana (assembly GCA_029783825.1). Classification (NCBI taxonomy): domain Eukaryota; kingdom Viridiplantae; phylum Streptophyta; class Magnoliopsida; order Malpighiales; family Rafflesiaceae; genus Sapria; species Sapria himalayana. The sequence goes on along the minus strand of JAREIK010006601.1, from coordinate 132,233 downwards.
TTGCAAAACCTAAAGTTATTCAAAATCCAAGTTAAATTTATTACTAAATAATAATTTTTGTTTTTTTAGTTTTTGCTTCTTTTTATAAGCTTATATTTTTTTTTATGAAAAATAAATTATTTAAATTATATTAATTTACTCATAATTTATTTTGTAATTAATATTTTAATAAATTATTTTAATTATATTTAAGGTTTACAAGTTTAAATGTTTAAGTATTTAGGGGCTTTTGTGTTTAGGAGTTTAGATATTTAAGTATTTAGGCATTTAGTGGTTTATAAGTTTTATTTTAACAATGATATAGCAAAAAAATTATTTTTTTTATTTTTTCTAATTTTTGAAGATTATATCCTTAGAATATATAATAATTTTTAAATTTTTTTGAAATGTAAATATAATATATATTTATAATAATCTTCATAATTATAATTCATTTAAATTCAATATAAATAATTATATTGCTAGATATTATAATTATGATCAAAAAATTAATTAATAAACTATTATTAATAAAATAGTTATTATTTAAAAAGTATATACAAAAACTAAATTTATTCAAATCAAAGTAAAATATATTACTAAATAATAATTTTTTTTAATGTTTCGCTTTTTTTATAAGTTTATATTTTTGTTCTTAAAAAAAAATTATTTATATTATATTTGTCTTACTTATAATTTACTTTGTAATTTATAATTCTATAATAATAAACTACTAAATAATTAAAAGGAATATTTAAAATTATAATGAATACAAATAAAATTTAGATTTATTATTTATTATTCAAGATATACTAGTTTAATGGTTTAAGTATTTAGGTGTTTTGTGGTTTATTGATTTAAGTGATTTAATTGTTTACACCTTTAGTGATTTATAGTTTTTATTTAAAGAATGTAAAAACAAAAAATTTAATTTTTTGATTTTTTTTAATTTTTGAAGGTTGTAAGCTTTGAAAATATAATAATTTTTAATTTTTTTTTAAATGTGGATATAATATTTAGTTATAATAATCTTAATAATTATATATAAAGTAAACTCAATATAAATAATTTTATTGATAGATATTATAATAATGATCAATAAATAAATTAATAAACTTGTATTTATAAGAATGATATAAAATTAAAATATAATTGTAATATCTAAAATGATTCAAAATCAAAATAAGATATAATACTAAATAATAATTTTTTATTTTTAAAATTTTGCCAAATTTTATAAGCATATATATTTTTTTCATGAAAAATAAATTATTTAAATTATATCTATCTCACTAATAATTTATTTTGTAATAAATATTTTTATAAAAATAAATTGATAAATAATTAAAATGAATATTTAAAATTATAATGAATACTAATAAAAAGAGATTTATTAATTATTATTTAATAATATACCTATTTAATGGTTTAAGTTTTTTGTGGTTTTGGGGTCAAGGAGTTTATTGATTTATATGTTTGCCCATTTAGGTGTTTATGGGTTTTATTTAATCAATGAAATAACAAAAAATTTATTTTTATGAATTTTCATGATTTTCAATGGTTATTTCCTTTGAAAATATAATAATTTTTTAATCTTTCTATAATATGAATGCAATACTTAGTTATAATAATCTTAATAGTTATATTTGAATTAAATTTAATATAAAAAATTTTATTAATAAATATTATTATAATGATCGAAAAATATATTAATAAATTATTATTAATAAGTTAGATATTAATTAAAATATATTTGTAGAACCCAAAATAATTCAAAATCAAAGTAAATTGTATTAGTAAATAAAATATTAAAAATTTGAATTTTTTTTTATATTTATAAGCATATTTTTTTCATAAAAAATAATATATTTAAATTATATGTCTCACTCATTATTTATTTTGTAATTAATATTTCTATAAAAATAAACTAAAAAATAATTAAAATGAATATTTAAAATTATAATGAAAACGAATAAACATGAATTTATTATTTAGGTTATATAGGTTTAATGGTTTAAGTATTTAGGGGGTCTTGGGGTTAAGGAGTCTAGATATTTAAATGATTAGGCATTTAGTGGTTTATACGATTTATTTAAATAATAAAATAATAAAAAAAATTATTTTTGTGATTTTTTATCATTTTTGAAGTTTATAACGTTTGAAAATATAATAATTTTTAAATTTTTTTCAAAAGTGAATTCAATATTTAGTTATAATAATAATTATATTTATATTTCATATAATTTCAATATAAATAATTTTATTGATAAATATTCTAATAATGATCAAAAAATAAATTAATAATCTATTATTAATAAGATAGATTTTAATTAAAATATAATTACAAAATCTAAAATGATTCAGAAGGAAAGAAAAATATATTACTATATAATAAATATTTGTTTTGAAATTTTTTCTTCTTTTTATAAGTTTATCTATATTTTTAATGAAAAATAATTTAGATAAATTATATTTGTCTAACTCATTATTTATTTTGTAATTAATATTTAAAAAAAATAAACGAATAAAAAATTAAAATCAATATTTTAAATTATAATGAAAAAAATAATATTGAGATTTATTATTTATTATTTAGTGTATACCAATTTAAAAGGATTATCTATTTATGGTTTTCGAGATTTCGGAGTTATTGACTTAAGTGTATAGGCATTTAGTAGTTTATAGGATTTATTTAAATAATGAGATAACAAAAAAATTATTTTTGATATTTTCTCACATTTTCAAAGGTAATAACATTTGAATATATAATAATTTTAAATTTTTTTAAAAATGTGAATACAATATTTAGTAATAAGAATCATTATAATTATATATAATATAAACTAAATATAAAATATTTTATTGATAGATATGATATCAATTATCAAAATATAAATTAATATGCTATTATTAATATGATAGATACAAATTTAAATATAATTGCAAAACCTAAAATTATTTAAAATCAAAGTAAAATTTATTACCAAATAATAATTTTGTTTTTTAGTTTTTACTTCTTTTTATAAGCTTATATTTTTTTTTGTTGAAAAAAATTATTTAAATTATAATTAAGGTTTACGAGTTTAAAGTTTTAAGTATTTAGGGGCTTTTGTGTTTAGGAGTTTATAGATTTAAGTGATTAGGCATTTAGTGGTCTATAAGTTTTATTTAAACAATGATATAACAAAATTTTTTATTATTTTTTTTTTGTAATTTTTGAAGGTAACCTTTGAAAATATAAAATTTCTAAATTTTTTTCAAAAGTAAATATAATATTTAATTATAATAATCTTAATAAATATAAGTCATTTAAATTCAATATAAATAATCACATTACTAGATATTATAATAATGATAAATAAATAAATTAATAAACTATTATTAATAAGATAGATATTATTTAAAATATATTTGCAAAATCTAAATTTATTCAAAATCAAAGTATATATTACTAAATAATAATTTTTTTTAATATTTTGCTTTTTTTATAAGTTTATATTTTTGTTATTAAAAATAAATTATTTATATTATATTTGTCTTCCTCAAAATTTATTTTGTAATTTATAATTTTATAAAAATAAACTAATTAATCATTAAAATAAATATTTAAAATTATAATGAATACAAATAAAATTGAAATTTATTATTTATTATTCAAGATATACAGGTTTAATGGTTTAAGTATTTAGGTGTTTTGGGGTTTAGTAATTTAAGTGTTTATGACTTAAGTGATTTTATCTAATTTTGAATGTTTTATCCTTTGAAATATAATAAATTTTAATTTTTTTAAAATGTGAATATAATATTTAGTTATAATAAGCTGTATAAATATATATAATGTAAACTCAATATAAATAATTTAATTAATATATATTATTATAATGATAAATAAATAAATTAATAAACTATTATAATTTAGAATGAAATAAATTAAAATATAATTGCAAAATCTAAAATTATTCAAAATTAAATTAAAATAATTTACTGAATAATAATATGTTGTTTTAAAAATTTTGCCTCTTTTTATAATCTTATATTTTTTTGTTGAAAAATAAATTATTTATATTATATATGTCTCAGTAATAATTTATTTTGTAATTAATATTTTTATAAAAATAAACTGATAAATAATTAAAATAAAAATTAAAATTATAGTAAATAAAAATTAAAATGAGATTTATAATTTATTATTAATGTACACCTATTTAATAGTTTAAGTATTTAGAGGTTTTGTCGTTTAAGAGTTTAGCAATTTATGTTTTTAGGCATTTAGCGGTTTTAGGTTTTATTTATACAATAAAATAACAAAAATAAATTTGTAATTTTTTCTCATTTTTATAGGTTATAACCTTTGAAAATATAATAATATTTAGAATTTTTTGAAATGTGAATAAAATATTTAGTTATAATAATATTAGTAATTATATATGATATAAATTCAATATAAATAATTTTATTGATAGATATTATAATAATGATCAAAAATTAAATTAATAAACTACTAATAATAAGATAGATATTAATTAAAAAATTTTTACAAAACCCAAATTGATTCAAAATTAAAGGAAAATATATTAGTGGATCATAATATTAAATTTTTAAATTTTTACTAAAAATGAGATTTATTATTTATTATTTAGGGATAATGGTTTAATTTAAATTAGATATTTCTCACTAATAATTTATTTTGTAATTAATATTTCTATAAAAATAAACTGTTATATATTTAAAATAAAAATTTAAAATTATACTGAATAAAATTTAAAATGAGATTTATGATTTATTATTACTGTATAACAGTTTAATAGATTAAGTATTTAGAGGTTTTTTCATTTAGGATTTTAGTGATTTATGTTTTTAGGATTTTAGTGGTTTATATGTTTTAATTATAAAAATAAAATATCAAAAAAAGTTCTTTAATTTTTTCTCATTTTCATAGGTTATAACCTTTGAAAATATAATAATATTTAAAATTTTTTGAAATGTGAATACAATACTTAGTTATAATAATATTAGTAATTATATATCATATAAATTCAATATAAACAATTTTATTGATATATATTATAATAATGATCAAAATTAAATTTATAAACTATTGATATTAAGATAGATATTAATTATAAAATAATTATAAACCCCAAATTGTTTCAAAATTATAGTAAATTATATTTCTGGATAACAATTTTTAATTTTTAAATTTTTACTTCTTTTATAAGCATATATATTTTTTAAATTATATTTATCGTACTAATAATTTATTTTGTAATAAATATTTCTATAAAAATAAACTAATAAATAATTAAAATGAATATTTAAATTTTTAATAAATAGAATTAAAAATTAGATTTATTAATTATTAAGTAGTATATAGTGTTTTAATGGTTTATGTATTTTGGCATTACGGGGTTTAAAAGTTTACTGATTTAACTGCGTATGCATTTAGTGGTTTTATAGGTGTTATTTATAAAAATATATCAAAAAATTTACTTTATTTATTTTTTGATATTATCAAAGGTTATAACATTTGAAAATATAATAATTTTTAAATTATTTTCAAAAGTGAATACTATATTTAGTTATAATAATCATTATATATATATATATATCATATAAATTCGATATAAATATTTATATTGATAAATATTCTAATAATTATCAAATAATAAATTATGATGAAAAAAATAATATTGAGATTTATTATTTATTATTTAGGGTATACCAGTTTAATGGTTTGATTATTTAGTAGTTTTGTCATTGAGGAGTTTATCAATTTATGTTTTTAGGCTTTTAGTGGTTTATACGTTTTATTTAAATAATGAAATAACAAAAAAAATTGTTTTTGATATTTTTTCACATTTTCAAAGATGATAACCTTTAATAATATAATAATTTTAAATTTTTTTTCAAAAAGTGAATACTATATTTAGCTATAATAATATTTATATTTATATATCATATAAATTCAATATAAACATTTTTAATCAAAAATATTCTAATAATGATCAAAATATAAATTAATAATCTATAATTAAAAAACCTAAAATGATTCATAAGCAAAGCAAAATATATTACTATATTATAATTTTTTTTTTGAAATTTTTTTTTCTTTTAAAAAGTTTATCTATATTTTTTTGATGAAAAATAAATAAAATATATTTAAAAATGATAACTTAAATTAAACTGGTATACTCTAAATAATAAATAATAAATCTCATTTTTTTTTCATTATATTTTTAATAGTCATTTTAATTATTAATTTTTATTTTTATATAAATATTAATTAAAAAATAAATTAAGTTTTAGACAAATATAATTTATGTAAATTATTTTTACTCAAAAAAATATAGATACTTTTTAAAAAACAAAAAAATTTCAAAACAAAAATTTATTTTTAATACGGATAATTAAATCGATAGACACCTTTATCAATAAACAAACAGACATATAGATAGTTAGAAAAACAAATTGATATATAGATATATATATATATATATACACACATAAATAGATATACATATATAAATATAGATAGCTAGACAAATAGATAGACAAATAGATATATAAACATATAGATATATAGATAGAAATATATATGGACAGATAGATAGATAGATAGATAGACAGATAGATACACATATAGATATAGAAAAAGATAAGAAGATATATAAAGAGATAGATAAAAAGATTGATATATCAAATGGTATATATATATATATATATATATAGATAAATGGAAAGATTGATAGATAGATAGACAGACAAATAGATATACAAATACATAGACACATAAATATATATCTAATGATTGCCTTTTAGGGCATTCTCTAGCATATCTGTCTATATTTTTATCTATCCATTTATCTTTCAATGTGTCAATCTGAAAAACTATCTATTTGTGTATCTATCTATCTGTCTATTTGTCTAACTATCTAAGTATCTAACTATCTAACTATCTAACAATCTATCTATCGATGTGTATAACAATATAACTATCTTTTAATCTATCAGTCTACTTATCTATTTATCAATATAATTATATATCTATTTATTTGTTAATATATCTATCTGTCTAACTATTTATATGTATATATATCTATTTTTCTATCTATCTATCTATCTATCTATCCGTCTGTCTATCTATCTAATTAATCGATCTATTAGTCTATTTGTTTGTGTATCTATCTATCTATCTATATATCTATCAGTCAATATGTCTATCTAACTTTTTATTAATCTATATATCAGTCTATATAACTATCAATATATCTATATGTCTATCTATTAATCAATATATCAGTCTATATGACTATTTGTCTATCTATCTATATGTATATTTGCCTATCTATGTATCTACCTATGTGACTATCTTTGTATTTGCCTATCTTCTATTTATCTGTGTATCTATCTATGTATCTATCTATTTATCTATTTATATGTCTATATACCTATCGGTCTATCTATCTATTTATCTATTTAAATTTATGTGTATCTTTCATATCTATCTATTTATTTATCTACATGTGTATTTATTTATCTATATATACATCTATCTTTATATGTATCTATCTATCTATCCAACTGTATTTTTATCTTCCTGTCTATATGTCTATATATATATATATGTGTGTGTGTTATATCTATGTATTAATCAATTAATCTATCTATATGTCTCTTTATTTATCTATCTAACTATCTAACTTTATAACATTCTAACTGTCTATTTGTTAATTTTTTTTATCTATCTAACTTTCTTTCTATCTTTCATTCTTTCTGTATATCAATCTATGAGTCTATCTATCTATCAATATATCTAGCAACCTATTTATCTATCAGTCTACTAGTTTATCTTTCAATTCTCTATCTATGTATCAATCTATTTTATATATCTTTATTTATATATCTAAATATCTATCTATCTATCTATTAGTCTAAATGTCTTTCTATCTATTTTTATAACTCTCTATATATCTGTCTGTCGATTAGTCTACCTGTCTATCTATCTATTTCTTTATCTATCTATCTCACTATGTATGTATGTATGTATGTATGTATCTATCTATATGTTTATATGTCTATATGTCTATCTGTCTATCTATCTATCTATCTACCATATATAAGAAAATATATAAATGGATAGTTTAATGTAAATTTTGTATAGATATTTATAAACATTATATGTTTATATAAACATATCAATGTGTATTTATAATATAATCCATTTATATATATTTAAGTATAGACTTTTATACATAATATCATTCCATTATATAAATGTATAAAAGTTTATATATACTGTTATAGACATTTAAGATTAACATTAATTAAAAGTTTGATTTAGCATAAATCATAATATTTATAAAAGTATAGACATTTATACATAATGTCATATGATTATATAAATATAAACCATTAGCATTAAAATTATTCGGATGCAACCATATTGTAATTGAAATCAAAATCACTAAAAACCTAAAAATATAAATCATGGATTAACAAATTTTAAAAAATGAAAAATTATAGTTTAATTAATTGTGTCGAGTCAAAATAATGTTAGGTTAAAAAAATCGAAGCAAAAATTAAGAAATTAGGAGGATAAAAAAACATAATACCTGAATTTATTGAAAACGAAATTCTGAATATCTGTATATAATTTAGAGAGACGAAAATTTATATAAGCAATTTGAAGGAGAAGAACAAAGAAAAACTTACCTGGATTCAGAAGTAAGATTATTTTTTTTATGTTTTCGTGCTTACAGTCAGCTCTGATTCGGAAAAACGATAGAGTTTCGATGATTTAGGGTTAAATGACTTAGCAAATAATTTTCAAATCAAAAAATTAAAACAATAAAATAACTGACCAAAATTATGATCAGTAAATTATCGGTGATAATAAATTTATAAGGATGTGGAAATCTACTTTATCGACCAATTTTAATGTTGATATGTTTTTGGTCATTAAATGGCCGGTAATTAGTCAACAATTTCTATTAGCTATTTCTATCCTAATTTACAAACCAATTTATGACCAATAACATTTTGTCGAGAGTTATGGTGGGTATTCAGTCATGAAAAGGTTAGTAATTACTGACCTAAATATTATGCCGGTAGTTTGGCCTATAATTATGATCTTATAAATATATTTGATGACCATTGTATTGACCTTTTTTAATGGTTATATATTTTATGTGGTTAAATCGTCGGTAATCTTTCGGGAATATTTTTTGCTATTTCCCCCTTAATTTGCAGACCATAATCACGACTTAATATATTTTGTCGATAGTTGGTTGGGAATTTGGTCGAGAGAATTTTTCTCCAATGCGCCTCTTTGGATCTCTAAATTGGTCGTGATTTGGTCCATAAATACCAACCTATATATTTGGTCGTAAATGGTTGGTAAGTACAAAGATAATAATAACTTGAAAAAATATGGTAATGACCAATTATAGTAATAGGTTGTTAAATGGTCGGTAATATGTTCGATAACCACTTTGTACACTGATTTCTGACCAAAATTATTTGGTCGGTAATTATGGTCGGTCTTTGGTCACAAATTTGGTCGGTAATTACATACCAAATATTTTCGTCGGTATTTTAGTTGGTATTATCATATTTTTTAGTAGTGATAGGTAGATTGATTGATTGATAGAAAGACAAAAAGATAGATAGAAAGATACAAAGATAAATAGATAGATCAACATATAGATAGAAAGATAGAAAGATAGATAGGTAGATAGAGAAACCAAAAGACAGACAGATAGACAAATAGACAGATAGACAGATAGACAAACATATAGATAGATAGACAAATAGAAAGAAAGATAGATAAACATATAGATAGATAGAAAGATAGACATACAGAAAGATATATAGACAGATAGATATATAGATTGACATATAGACATATAGATTGACATATAGATATATAGATAGATATACAGAAACATATAGATAGACATATAGATAGATAGATAGACAAACATATAGATAGATATATAGATATATAGGTATATAGACAGATAGATATATAGATAAATAAATATATAGATAGATAGTTAGATAGACAGATAGATAATCAGATAAATCGATAGGTAGATAGATTGATAATTAGATAGACAAGTAGATTGACATATAGATAAACAAATATATTTATAGATTAAATATATATAGACATACATATAGATAAATAGAAATATAGATAGATAGATAGATAGATAGAAAGATAGACCGATAGATAAGATAGATTGACATATAGATAGACATATAGATAGATACATATACAAACATATAGATAGATAGATAGATATACATATAAATTAATATATATATATATATATATATATATATATATATATATAGACATATAGATAAACAAATAGATAGTCAGATAGATATATAGATAGATAGATAGACATATAGATAGAAAAATATATCGATATATTGAAAGATATATAGACATACAAATAGATAGATAGATAAATAGTTAGAAAGATAGATAGACAGATTGATAGACAGATAGATAGATTGATAGATAGATAGATAGAGATCGATAGATAGATAGACAGATATATACATAGATAAATAGATAAATAAATAGATAAATAGATAGATAGACTGAAATATATATAAATAAATAGACAAATAGATAAAAAACAGTTAGACAAATTGAAAGATAGAGATAGATAGATAGATAGAAATATAGATAGATTAATAGATCGATTGATAGATCAATCGATAGATAGATATATAGAAAAATAGAAAGATAGACAAATAGATAAAGAGATAGATAGATATATAGACAAAATGATTCACAAATAGTTAGATAGATAATTACATAGATAGACAAACAAATAGATAGATAGATAAACAGATAGATTGATAGATTGATTGAAATTTAGATAAACATATAGATAAACAAACATAAATAGATAAACATATATGTTTATCTATAGATAAACATAAATAGTATTTTATGCATAGAATCATTAAGTTTTTTAATAGAAAGAACAATAGAAATTAGTCATTATGTTTTTTATCTATAGAAAGAAAAATAGAAAAATAGATAAATATATATGTTTATCTTTCTATTACGGTGTTTAAGTGTTTACTGATAAACATAAATAGTAGTGATTGATTGATTTATTGATTTTTTTATGCATAAAAAATTTCAAAACAAAAAATTATTAAATACTTAAACCCCATAATCATTAAGTATTTTATCTATAGAATGAAAAATAGAAAGAAAATCATAAGTATTTCGAATAGCCTCTAATCATTAAGTATTTTATCATTAAGGTTTAAGTGCACCTTAATGATTCTATTTTTCTTTCTATTTTTCTTTCTATAGATAAAATACTAATTTAAGCCAGGCGATTTTAGTTGTATTCGTACCCTTGGAATTATTAGGCATTATGTTTTTTATGTATTTTATGCATAGAATCATTAAGGTGCATAGGATTGGGTGGGATGGCCTAAATTAGTCAGCTTTTTAGTCTCTTGTAAGTTGTGTGCCTAAATGATAAATAAAGTGTGTATTTTCCAAAAAAAACAAAAAAAAAACAATAAACCCTAAACTTTAAATCCTAAACCATAAACCATAAACTATAACCCTAATCCATTAACCCTAAATCCTAAATCTCATGTTTTGCACTTTTATAATCAATTAACTAAGTGTTAAATTTAAATTGAAATTCACAACTTTTATGAATGTCACAGATTCATCTTTTTGTATATGTAACACATAGTCATGACTCAAGTGGTGAGTTATGGATTCATTCTCTTTCTTCCTTTAGATTATTGTAGCATTAGCAATGGTCATGATTGTATATTTTGTCTCTAGAACATAAAATAATATCGATGAGAATATGCCATAACTTGTGTCTCTCTGTTGAACATATTGTTATGGCAATAAGAATGATCATGAATACATATTTAATAACTATGATACTGGGTCACAGTATTGGATATGACCATAGCTTGTGCATTTTATCTTTATATTGCAAAGTCATTGCACTAGGAATGATTGTAACTTTAGACATTCCTCAAGACCAAAAGTCATGATGCTAGAAATAGTTAAAGCTCGAGTACTACTCTTTATAACTTTGTATAGCTAAAATTCTTGGGATTGAAAATATCACTAAGGCTTTTTCCTTTGATTTGTAACCTCAAGTGTCAATATGCAAGTCTAATATTTTGAGCAATGATTAAAACCTTTTATACATTTGAATATGATTCATTTACACCTTTATGTATTTTGTGAGCTTGTATACATAACTCATTTAATATAAAAAGAAAGAAATGATACTTTTCATATCCATGAGGATATAAAAAAAGGCTTAGACATGCCAATAAAATAAATTTTTTGATTCTTTATTGAAAGAGAGCCCATACTTCTTGCCCTTCTCAATCCACCATGGGGTTAGTTTGTTCTAATAAGCTACAAGGTGGTAATTTTTTTTAGAGGTGAACTATGTTTTAAAAAAATTGCTTTGAGTGTGTGCATGAGAGATATTTTAGAAGAAATTACAATAATCAATAAAAATAGCAACCTCAACAACTAGCTTTTTCAACACATAGGGGTCCAACTTTGGTTTAGTCTGTTAGCGTACATGAGTCAAATTACCTTAGATAGCTCAGTGATTCAACATCAAATTTGATGAGACATAAAAGTGATAAAGTAAAAGCTCCTATTATTTTGGTTAGAACTTTAGCAATCATTCTAGAATTGAGATAGGAACAAAATAAATTATTTAAATTATTCAATATAATTTTAATTATTATTTTAATTATTTATCAGTTTATTTTTATAAAAAATATTAATTACAAAATAAATTATTAGTAAGACAGATCTAATTTAAATTAAACCGGTATATCCTAAATAATAAAAAATAAATCTCATTTTTTTTTCATTTTAATTTTAAATATTCAAATTTAATTATTTATTTGTTTATTTATATATAAATATTAATTACAAAATAAATTATGAGTTACACAAATATAATTTATATAAATTATTTTTCATCGAAATAATATAGATAAACTTTTTAAAATAAAAAAAAATTCAAAACAAAAAATTAATATTTAGTAATATATTTTGCTTTGCTTTTGAATCATTTTAAGTTTTGTAATTATATTATAATTGATATCTATCTTATTAATAATAGATTATTAATTTATTTTTTGATCATTATTAGAATATATTATTAATAAAATAGTTTATATTGAATTTATATGATATATAAATACAATGATTATTATAACTAAATATTGAATTTACTTTTGAAAAAAAATTAAAAATTATTATATTTTCAAAGGTTATAACCTTAAAAAATGAGAAAAAATAATAAAAATAAATTTTTTGTTATTTCTTTTTTTAAATAAAACTTATAGATCATTAAATGCTTAATTAAATCTGTTAGCTCAAAAATCCCGAAACCCCTAAATACCTAAACCTTTTAACAACTATATACTCCTTAATAAATAATAAATGTCAGTTTTATTTCTAATTATTATAATTTTAAATATTTATTTTAATTATTTATAGTTTAATTTTTTTGAAAAATTAATTACAAAATAAATTTCGAGTGAGACACATTATTTAAATAATTTATTTTAATAAAAAAAAATAAGCTTATAAAAAGAAGGAAAATTATAAAAATTAAATATTAATATTTTGTAATATATTTTGATTTGATTCTGAATCATTTTGTGTTATGTAAATATATTTTAATTAATATTTATATTATTAATAATAGTTTATTAATTAAATTTTTGATCATTATTATAATATCTATCATTAAAATTATTTATATTCAATTTATATGATATATAATTAGTAAGATTAATATAATTATACATGGTATTCACATTTCAAAAAAATTTAAAAATTATTTTATTTTCAAAGGTTATAACCTTTGAAAATCAGAAAAAATCAAAAATAGAATTTTAAATTTTTATTATATAAATAAAACCAATAAACCACTAAATAATCAAACCATTAAATTAGTATACCATATATAATAAATCATAAATGTCATTTTAATTAGTATTCATTATAATTTTAAATATTCATTTTAATTATTTATTAGTTTATTTTTTATAGAAATATCAATCACAAAATAAATAATGAGTGAGACAAATATAATTTTAATAATTTATTTTTAATCAAAAAAAAACTAAGCTTATATAAAGAAGTAAAAATTTAATAACAAAAAATTATTATTTAGTAATATATTTTACTTTGATTTTGAATCATTATATATAGGTTTTGAAATTATATTTTAATTTCTATCAATCTTATTAAGAATAGTTTATTAATTTATTAATTGATGAATTATATAATATCTAACAATAAAATTACTTATATTGAATTTAAATGTCTTATAATTATTAAGATTATTATAACTAAATATTATATTTACATTTGAAAAAAATTTAAATATTATTATATTTTCAAAGGTTATAACCTTCAAAAATAATAAAAAGTAACAAAAATAATTTTTTATTATTTTATTATTTAAATAAAACTTATAAACCACTAATTGCTTAAACATTTAAATCTCTAGACTCCTAAACCCCAAAACCCCCTAAATACTTAAACCATTAAACCTATATAACCTAAAAAATAAATAATAAATCTCATTTTTTTTGTATTCATTATAATTTTAAATATTCATTTTAATTATTTTTTAGTTTATTTTTATCGAAATATTAATTACCAAATAAATAATGAGTGAGACAGATATAATTTAAATAAATTATTTTTTATTAAAAAAAATAAGCTTATAAAAATAAACAAAATTTTAAAAATTTAAAATTTTATTTAGTAATATAATTTACTTTGATTTTGAATTATTTTGGGTTCTGCAAATAAATTTTAATTAATATCAATCTTATTAATAATAGTTTATTAATTTATTTTTTGATCATCAAAATAATATATATTAATAAAATTTTTTATATTGAATTTACATCAAATATAATTATTAAGATTATTATATCTAAGTATTGTATTCATATTTAGAACTATTAAAAGATTATTATTTTTTCAAATGTTATAACATTTTAAAATCATGAAAATTCATAAAAATAAATTTTTTGTTATTTCATTGATTAAATAAAACCTATAAACATGAAAATGTGTAAACATATGAATCAATAAATTCTTTAACCCCAAAACCACAAAATACTTAAATAATTAAATAGTTATACCCTAAATAATAAATCATAAATCTTATTTTTATTAGAATTCATTATAATTTTAAATATACATTTTAATTATTTATTAATTTAATTTAATAGAAATATAAATTAAAACATAAATTATTAGAGAGACAAATATAATTTAAATAATTTATTTTTCATCAAAAAATATATATGCTTATAAATGGATACAAAAATTTAAAAAATTAAAATTAATATTTAGTAAAATATTTCACTTTGATTTTGAGTCATTTTAGGTTTTAAAAATATATTTTAAACAATATTTATCTTATTAATAATTGGTTATTACTTTTTTATGATCATTATTATAATAAATATCAATAAAATAGTTTATATCGAATTTATATTATATATAATTATTATGATTATTATAACTTTATATTGTATTCACTTGTCAAAAAAATTTAAAAATTAATATATTTTCTAGGGTTATAATCTTCGAAAATGAGAAAAAATAACAAAAATAAATTTTTTATTATTTTATTTTTTATATAAAACCTATAAACCACTAAATGACTAAATACTAAAATGACTAAACTCCTAAACCCCGAAGCACATAAATAATTAAAACATTAAATTAGTATAGTCTAAATAATAAATAATAAATCTCAGTTTTTTTAGTATTCATTATAATTTTAAATATTCGTTTTAATTATTTATCAATTTATTTTTATAGAAATATTAATTACAAAATAAATTATTAGTGCGACATATATAATTTAAATAATTTATTTTTCAACAAAAAAATGCTCATAAAAAATGCACAATTTTAAAAATAAAAAATTATTATTTAAAAAAATATCTTATTTTGATTTTGAATTATTTTAGATTTTACTATTATATTTTAATTTATATCATTCTTATAAATACAAGTTTATTAATTTATTTATTGATATTATTATAATATCTATCAATAAAATTATTTATATTGAGTTTATATTATATATAATTATTAAGATTATTATAAATAAATATTATATACACATTTAAAAAAAATTAAAAATTATTATATTTTCAAAGGTTACAACCTTCAAAAATTAAAAAAAAATCAAAAAATTAAATTTTCTGTTTTTTCATTCTTTAAAAAAATTATAAATCACTAAAGGTCTAGACAATTAAATCACTAAACTCCTAAACCACAAAACACCTAAATACTTAAACCATTAAACATGTATAACCTGATTAATAAATAATAAATCACAATTTTATTTGTATTTATTATAATTTTTGATTATTCATTTTAATTATTTAGTACTTTATTAATATAGAATTATAAATTACAAAATCAATTGAGTAAGATAAATATAATTTAAATAATTTATTTCTAAAAAGAAAAATATAAACTTATAAAAAAAGCAAAACATTAAAAAAATTATTATTTAGTAAATATATTTTACTTCGATTTGAATAAATTTAGATTTTGCAAATACTTTTTAAATAATAACTATTTTATTAATAATAGTTTATTAATTTATTTTTTGATCATAATTATAATATCTAGCAGTATAATTATTTATATTGAATTTAAATGAATTATAATCATGAAGATTATTATAAATAAATATTATATTTACATTTGAAAAAAATTTAAAAATTATAATATTTTCAAAGGATATAATTTTAAAAAATTAGAAAAAATAATTAAAATAAATTTTTTATTATATCATTGTTTAAATAAAACTTATAAACCACTAAATGCCTAAACACTTAAACATCTAAACTCCTAAACACAAAATCCCCTAAATACTAAAACCTTTAAACTCGTAAACCTTAAATATAATTTAAATAATTTATTAAAATATTAATGACAAAATAAATTATGAGTTATAAAAATATAATTTAAATAATTTATTTTTCATCAAAAAAATATATAAGCTTATAAAAATAAGCAAAAACTAAAAAACAAAAATTTTTATTTAGTAATAAATTTTACATGGATTTTGAATAATTTTAGGTTTTGCAATTATATTTTAATTTATATCCATCATAATAACAATAAAATATTAATTTATTTTTTGATAATTGATATCATATCTATGAATAAAATTGTTTATATTTAGTTTATATTATATATAATTATAATGATTAATTTTACTAAATAATGTATTCACATTTTTAAAAAATATTAAAATTATTATATTATCAAAGGTTATAACCTTTGAAAATGTGAAAAAATATCAAAATAATTTTTTTGTTATTTCATTATTTAAACAAAACCAATAAACCACTAAATCCCTAAAAACATAAATCGCTAAATTCATAAACGACAAAACCTCTAAATACTTAAAATATTAAACTGGTATAAATTAATAATAATTCATAAATCTCATTTTAATTTTTATTCAATATAATTTTATATTTTTATTTTAATTATTTATCAGTTTATTTTTATAGAAATATTAATTATAAAATAAATTTTTAGTTAGCAAGATATAATTTAAAATAAATTGGTATACCCTAAATAATAAAGAATAAATCTCATTTTTTTATTATATTTTAAATATTCATTTTAATTATTTATTTGTTTATTTTTATATAAATATTAATTAAAAAATAAATTATGAGTTAGACAAATATAATTTATATAAATTATTTTTCATCAAAAAAATATAGTTAAATGTATTAAAAGAAAAAAATAATTAAAAACAAAAAATTATTATATAGTAATATAATTTGATTTGCTTCTGAATCATTATAGGTTTTGTAATTATATTTTTATTGATATCTATCTTATTAATAAAAGATTATTAATTTATTTTTTGATCATTATTAGAAGATTTATCAATAATATTGTTTATATTGAATTTATATGATATATAAATATAATTATTATTATAACTAAATAATGAATTTAGATTAGAAAAAAATTTAAAAATTATTATATTTTCAAAGGTTATAACCTTTGAAAATATAAAAAAATAATAAAAATAAATATTTTGTTATTTTAATTTTTAAATAAAACCTATAAACCACTAAATGCATACATAGTTAAATCAGTAAACTTCTAAAGACAGTAATGCATAAATACATAAACCATTAAAATGCTATATACTACTTAATAATTTAAAAATCTAATTTTTATTTCAATTTATTATAATTTTAAATATTCATTTTAATTATTTATTAGTTTATTTTTATATAAATTTTTAATACAAAATAAATTATGAGTGCGACAAATATAATTTAAATAATTTATTTTTAATAAAAAAATACTTACGCTTATAAAAGAAGTAAAAATTTAAAAATTAAAAATTAATATTCAATAATATTTTTTACTTTAATTCTGAATCAATTTGGGTTTTGTAAATATTATATAATTAATATCTATCTTTTTATTAATAGTTTATTAATTTAATTTTTGATCATTATTATAATATCTATCAATAAAATTGTTTATATTGAATTTATATGATATATAATTATTAAAATTATTATAACTAAATATTGTATTCACATTTCAAGAAATTTTAAATATTATTATATTTTCAAAGGTTATAACCTATGAAAATGACAAAAAAATATAAATTTTTTTTTGTTATTTTATTGTTTAAATAAAACCTATATAACACTAAATACCTAAAAACATGAATCACTAAACACCTATATGAAAAAACCCTTAAATACTTAAACTATTAAATTGGTATGCATTAATAATAAATCATAAATCTCATTTTAATTTTTATTTACTATAATTTTAAATTTTTATTTTAATAATTTATTAGTTTATTTTTATAGAAATATTAATTACAAAATAAATTATTAGTGAGACAGATATAATTTAAATTAAACCGGTATGCCCTTAATAATAAATAATAAATCTCATTTTTTCTCATTATAATTTTAAATAATCATTTTAATTATTTATTTGTTTATTTTTATATAAATATTAATTAAAAATAAATTATTAGTTAGTCAAATATAATTAATGTAAATTATTTTTAATCAAAAAATATAGATAAACTTTTTAAAATAAAAAAAATTACAAAACAAATATTTATTATATTGTAATATATTTTGGTTTGCTTATGAATCATTTTATGTTTTGTAATTATATTTTAATTGATATCTATCTTATTAATAATAAATTATTAATTTATTTATTGATCATTATTAGAATATTAATCACTAAAATTGTTTATATTGAATTTATATGATATATGAATATAATGATTATTATAACTAAATATTGAATTCGCTTTTCAAAAAAATTTAAAAATTATTATAATTTCAAAGGTTATAACCTTTGAAAATAACAAAAAATAATAAAAATAAATTTTTTGTTATTTTATTTTTTAAATAAAACCTATAAACCACTAAATGCATACACAATTAAATCAATATACTCCTAAACCCCATAATACCTAAATACATAAACCATTAAACTACTATATAATACATAATAATTAATAAATCTAATTTTTATTTCTATTTATTATAATTATAAATATTCATTTAATTATTTATTAGTTTATTTTTATAGAAATATTTATTACAAAATAAATTATGAGTAAGACAAATATAATTTAAATAATTTATTTTTAATCAAAAAATATATATACGCTTATAAAAGAAGTAAAATTTAAAAATTAAAAAGTATTATTCAGTAATATATTTTACTTTAATTTTGAATCAATTTGGGTTTTGTAAATATTTTTAATGATTATCTTTCTAATTATTAATAGTTTATTA
Organism: Sapria himalayana; assembly: GCA_029783825.1. Taxonomy (NCBI): domain Eukaryota; kingdom Viridiplantae; phylum Streptophyta; class Magnoliopsida; order Malpighiales; family Rafflesiaceae; genus Sapria; species Sapria himalayana. The sequence continues at coordinate 112,343 of JAREIK010006601.1, read as the reverse complement.
ATTTAATTTTTGATCATTATTATAATATCTATCAATAAAATTATTTATATTTATTTTATATGATATAGAATTATTAAAATTATTATATCTAAATATTGTATTCAAATTTCAAAAAATTTTAAATATTTTTAAATTTTCAAAGGTAATAACTTTTAAAAATGACAAAAAATTACAATTTTTTTTGTTATTTTATTGTTTAAATAAAACCTATATATCACTAAATGCCTAAAAACATAAATCGCTAAACTCCTAAACGATAAACCTGAAAATACTTAAACCATTAAACTGGTATACATTAATAATAAATCATAAATCTCATTTTAATTTTTATTCAGTATAATTTTAAATTTTTATTTTAATTATTTATCAGTTTATTTTTATAGAAATATTAATTACAAAATAAATTATTAGTGAGACAGATATAACTTAAATTAAACCGGTATACCCTAAATAATAAATAATACATCTCATTTTTTTTCATTATAATTTTGAATATTCATTTTAATTATTAATTATTTATTTTTATATAAATATTAATTAAAAAATAAATTATGAGTTAGACAAATATAATTTATGTAAATTATTTTTAATCAAAAAAATATAGATAAACTCTTTAAAATAAAAAAAAACTTTCAAAACAAAAAATTATTATATAGTAATAAATTTTGCTTTGCTTATGATTCATTTTATGTTTTGTAATTATATTTTAATTGTTATCTATCTTTTTAATTATAGATTATTAATCTATTTTTTGATTATTAAAAGAATATTTATCACTAAAATATTATATGTTGAATTTATATGATATATAAATATAATGATTATTATAACTAAATAATGATTATTATAACTAAATATTAAATCAGTAAACACCTAAACCTCGTAATACCTAAATACATAAACCATTAAACTACTATATAATACATAATAATTGATAAATCTAATTTTAATTTCTATTTATTATAGTTTATATATTCATTTTAATTATTAATTAGTTTATTTTTATAGAAATATTTATTATAAAATAGATTATGAGTGCGACAAATATAATTTAAATAATTTAATTTTAATCAAAAAAATATATACGCTTATAAAATAAGTAAAAATTTAAAAATTAAAAATTAATATCCAGTAATATATTTTACTTTAAAATTTGAATCAATTTGGGTTTTGTAAATATTTTTTAATTAATATCTATCTTATTATTAATAGTTTTTTTAATTTAATTTTTGAACATATTTATAATATCTATCAATAAAATTATTTATATTGAATTTATATCATATATAATTATTAATATTATTATAACTAAATATTATATTCACATTTCAAATAATTTTAAATATTATCATATTTTCAAAGGTTATAACCTATGAAAATGAGAAAAAATTACACAATTTTTTTTTGTTATTTTATTGATTAAATAAAACTATATAAACCACTAAATGCCTAAAAACCTAAATCGCTAAACTCCTAAAAGACAAAACCTCTAAATACTTAAACCATCAAACTAGTATACATTAATAATAAATCATAAATATCATTTTAATTTTTATTCAGTATAATTTTAAATTTTTATTTTAATTAATTTTCAGTTTATTTTTATAGAAATATTAATTACAAAATAAATTATTAGTAAGACATATCTAATTTAAATTAGACTAGTATACACTAAATAATAAATAATAAATCTCATTATTTTTAATTATAATTTTAAATATTCATTTTAATTATTTATTTGTTTATTTTTATATAAAAATTAATTACAAAATAATTTTTGAGTTACACAAATATAATTTATGTAAATTATTTTTCATCAAAAAATTATAAATAATCTTTTTAAAAGAAAAAAAATTTCAAAACAAAAAATTATTATATAGTAATTTATTTTGCTTTGCTTTTCATTTTAGGTTTTGTAATTATATTTTAATTGATATCTATCTTATTAATAATAGATTATTAAGTTATTTTTTCATCATTATTTGAATATTTATCAATAAAAATGTTTATATTGAATTTATATGATATATAAATATAATGATTATTATAACTAAATATTGTATTCACTTTTGAAAAGAATTTTAAAATTATTATATTTTCAAAGGTTATATCCTTTGAAAATGTGAAAAAAAAAAAAAAATATTTTTTCTTTATTATTCTATTGTTTAAATAAAACATATACACCACTAAATGCCTAAGCATTTAAATCACTAAACTACAAAATCCAGATACCTCTATATAGATAATCCTTTAAATCGGTATACCCTAAATAATAATTAATAAATTTCATTTTTATTTGTTTTCATTATAATTTAAAAAATTCATTTTGATTGTTTAGCTTTTTATTTTTATATATGTATTAATTATAAAATAAATTATGATTTAAAAATATAATTTATAAAAATTATTTTTAATCAAAAAATTGATAAGCTTATAAAAAGAATAAAAATTTAAAAACAAATAATTATTATTTAGTATTATATTTTGCATTGATTTTGAATCATTTTAGGTTTTGATATTATATTTTAAGTAATATCAATCTTATTCATAATAGATTTTTAAATTATTTTTTGATAATTATTAGAATATCTATCAATAAAATTGTTTATATTGAATTTATATGATATATAATTATTATGATTATTATAAATAAATATTGTATTTACTTTTGAAAAAAATTTAAAAATTATTATATTTTCAAAGGTTATAATCTTAAAAATGAGAAAAATAATAAAAATAAATTTTTAATTATTTTATTTTTTAAATAAAACCTATAGACCATTAAATGCTTACTTAAATTAAAAGCTCATAAACCCCGGAACTCCTAAATACATAAACATTTTAACATCTATATACTACTTAATAAAAAATAAATCTCATTTTTTTTCTATTCATTATAATTTTAAATATTTATTTTAATTATTTATAGTTTAATTTTTTTAGAAAAATTAATTACTAAATAAATTTCGAGTGAGACAAATATTATTTAAATAATTTATTTTTAATCAAAAAAGTATAAGCTTATAAAAATAAGAAAAAATTTAAAAATTAAATATTATTATTTAGTAATATATTTTGATTTGATTCTGAATCATTTTGTGTTATGTAAATATATTTTAATTAATATTTATATTTTTAATAATAGTTTATTAATTTAATTTTTGATAATTATTATAATATCTATCATTAAAATTTTTTATATTGAATTTCTATGATATATAATTAGTAAGATTAATATAATTATACATAGTATTCACTTTTCAAAAAATTTTAAAAATTATTTTATTTTTAAAGGTTATAACCTTTGAAAATCAGAAAAAATCTAAAAAAAATTTTTATTTTTATTAATAAATAAAACCTATAAACCACTAAATACCTAAAAACATAAATTGATAAACTCCTAAACAACAAAACTGGTAAATAATAAAACCATTAAACCGATATACCACATATAATAAATCATAAATCTTATTTTAATTTGTATTCATTATAATTTTAAATATTCATTTTAATTATTTATTAGTTTATTTTTTATAGAAATATTTAGTTACAAAATAAATAATGAGCAAGACAACTATAATTTAAATAAATTATTTTTTTTGAAGAAAAATATAAGCTTATAAAAATAAACAAAATTTCAAAAATTTAAAATTTTATTTAGTAATATAATTTTCTTTGATTTTGAATTATTTTGGGTTCTGCAAATATATTTTAATTAATATCTTTCTTATTAATAATAGTTTATTAATTTATTTTTTGATGATCAAAATAATATATATTTATAAATTTTTTATATTGAATTTACATAAAATATAATTATTAAGATTATTATAACTAAGTATTATATTCATATTTTAGAACTATTAAAAATTATTATATTTTCAAAGGTTATAACCTTTGAAAATCACGAAAATTCATAAAAATAAATTTTTTGTTATTTCATTGATTAAATAAAACCTATAAATCAATAAATAAAACCTAAATGTGTAAACATATGAAACAATAAACTCATTAACCCCAAAACCACAATAAACTTAAACCATTAAATAGGTATACCCTAAATAATAAATAATAAATCTCATTTTTATTAGTATTCATTATAATTTTATATATACATTGTAATTATTTATTAGTTTATTTTTTTAGAAATATAAATTAAAAAATAAATAAATAGTTAGACAAATATAATTTAAATAATTTATTTTTCATCAAAAATTTATATAAGCTTATAAATGTATACAAAAATTTAAAAATTTAAAATTAATATTTAGTAAAATATTTCACTTTGATTTTGAATCATTTTAGGTTTTGTAAATATATTTTAAACAATATTTATCTTATTAATAATTGTTTATTAATCTTTTGTTTGATCATTATTATAATATATATCAATATAATTGTTTATATTGAATTTACATGATATATAATTATTAAGATTATCATAACTTAATATAGTATTCACATTTAAAAAAAATTACAAAATTTTTATTGTTTCATAGGTTATATCCTTCAAAAATGAGAACAAATAACAAAAAAATTTTTTTGTTATTCTATTTTTTAAATAAAATCTATAAACTACTAAATGCCTAAACACTTAAATCACTAAATTCTTATATCCCAAAACTCCTAAATATATAATCTTTTAAACCTGTATATTTTATCTTATTAATAATAGTTTTATTTAATATCTATCTTATTAATATATTTTACCTTGATTTTGAATCATTTTAGGTTTTGCAAATAAATTTTATTTAATATCTATCTTATTAATAATAGTTTATTAATTTATTTTATTATCGTCATCATAATATCTATAAAAAAATTATTTATATTGAATTTACATAATATATACTTATTTAGATTATTATAACAAAATAATATTTTGTCATTTTAAAAAAATTTAAAAATTATTAAGTTTTCAAAGGTTATAACCTTTGAAAATAAGAAAAAATAAAAAAATAAATTTTTTGTTATTAGATTTTTTAAATAAAATATATAAACGACAAAATACCTAAATTCTTAATGACTAAACTTTAAACCCAGAAGCCCATAAATACATAAGCCTTTAAATTAGTATACTCTAAATAATAAATAATAAATAATAAATAATAAATCTCATTTTTATTAGTATTCATTATAATTTTAAATATTCGTTTTAATTATTTATCAGTTTATTTTTATTGAAATATTAATTACAAAATAAATTATTAGTGAGACGGATATAATATAAATAATTTATTTTTCATAAAAAAAATATAAGATCATAAAAAGATGCAAAATTTTTAAAACAAAATATTATTATTTAGTAATTTATTTTAATTTAATTTTGAATAATTTTAGATTTTGCAATTATATTTTAATTTATATCATTCTAATTAATAATAGTATATTAATTTTTTTATTGGTCATTATTATAATATCTATTAATAAAATTATTTATATTGATTTTATATTATATATAATTATCAAGTTTATTATAACTGAATGATGCACCATATTAAAACTATGCAAATATAAGATTGTGCATATGTGTGACATGTAGCATCAAGCATTTGCCTATGTCATTGCTATGCAATGGAATACATGTAAAACTGAATAAACATAAATCCACAAGTCCATATTTACGGCACTTTGTCAATTCATTCTCACCTCTAAATTCAACATTCATTTGCTCCAATGATCCCCAAGAGAGTATCTCTTGGGTTAGAATGCTTCCTCCTCGAGCTCCAAGAAGTGGCTGTATGTTGCACCGACAAAATATCAAAAAATATGCTTGCATCGGTATGCATGTGTGATAAGGTCCATCTCATAGTCTAATTATCTACGCGTACAACCAAGCTAGAATACAAGTAAAATTACAAAATTCTATAAAGATCGGTCTTCTGCTCCGGGGAGTGTAGCATCGCCTAATGTGTATTTACAAAATGCATTAGTGGGCCCCACTTAGAGCTACTAATGGGGCCAGTTGCCCCCATTGCATGCTACATAGAGAACAGTCAAGAATGTGTGCGTGAGTATGTCTTGATCTGTCTCTACAAGTACATGGTGCATACAAAGTCCAAAATACAAATAAGACTACAAACATAAACTACAAGTTTGAATCTTTCGCTCCCGTGTGGCTGGTCTGGACTCCATTGCTTACTGGCCCTGCTTGGTGATGCTTTGGATTTTGCCGGCTCTGCAATTAATCATGGATTACCTGCTACTCCTGTTGGGCAATGGTTGGGTGGCACTCTATGCTGCCTGATACGGCTAGTGGGACCCACTCCTAGCAACTCCTGGGTTTACTCCCGACCACTTTGCTGGGTCTCGTCAGTTGTCTAATTGTTATCATCCCGGCTTGCTAGTGGGGTCCTCTTCAAGCTGGTGGCCCATACTTCTAGCTGCTTCCAGGACTTGCTGGCCCCTCTAAATGCTACACCAAAATGGACAAGAATATGTGCACGTGTGTACTGTGGTCCATAGCTATGTGTGTGTGGTGCAGCAGTATCGCTCGTTTAGGAGTTTAGTAATTTAAGAATTTAGGTATTTTGTGGTTTATAAGTTTTATATAAATAATTAAATAACAAAAAAATTATTATTATGATTTTTTCTCATTTTCAAGGTTATAACCATTGAAAATATTATAATTTTTTATTTTTTTTCAAATGTTAATATACTATTTAATTATTATAATCATAAAAATTAAATATCATGTAAATTCAATATAAATAATTTTATTGATCGATATTATAATACTGATCATAAAATAGATTAATAAACTATTATTAATAAGATAGATATTAATTAAAATAGATTTGCAAAACCTAAAATGATTCAATATCAAAGTAAAATATATTACTAAATAATAATTTTTTATTTTTAAATCTTTGATTCTTTTTATAAGCTTATAAATTTTTTTGATGAAGATAAATTATTTAAATTATATTTGTCTCATTCATAATTTTATTTTGCAATTAATATTTCTATAAAAATAAATTAATAAATAATTAAAATGAATATTAAAATTATAATGAATACAAATAAAAATGAGATTTATGATTAATTATTTAGGGTATACCGGTTTATTGGTTTAAGTATTTAGGAGTTTAAAAGTTTAGTGATTTAAGTGTTTAGGCATTTAGTAGTTTATATGTTTTATTTAAATAATGAAATAATAAAAAAATATTTTTTCAAATTTTCTATCAATTTTGAAGTTTATAACCTTTATAAATATAATAATTTTTAAATTTTTTTCGAATGTGAATACAACATTTAATTATAATACACTTAATAATTATATATCATTTAAATTAAAAATAAAAAATTTTATTGATAGGTATTAATAAACTAAATATAAATATAAATATAATAATGATCAAAAAATAAATTAATAAATTATTATTTATTGATAGATATTTATATATTATTTATAAATACTTAAACCTTTAAAGATGGTTTAAATGTTTAAGTATTTAAGGGTTTTGAGGTTTAGGAGTTTAATGATTTAAGCGTTTAGGCATTTAGTAGTTTATAGGTTTTATATAAGCAATAAAATAACAAAAAAATTATTTTTGTGATTTTATCTCATTTTCAAAGATGATAACCTTTAAAAATATAATAATTTTTAAATTATTTTCAAATGTAAATATAATATTTAGCTATAATAATATTTATAATTATATATCATTTAAATTCAATATAAACAATTTTATTGATAAATATTCTAATAATGATCAAAAAATAAATTAATAATCTATTATCAATAAGATTATTATCATTACTATATAATAATGTTTTAGATGTTTTGCTTATTTTTATAAGTTTATATTTTTATTAATTAAAAGTAAATTATTTAGATTATATTTGTCTTTCTCATAATTTATTTTTAATTTATAATTATATAAAAATAAACTAATAAATAATTAAACTGAATATTTAAAACTATAATGAATATAAATAAATTAGAGATTTATTATTTATTATTTAGGATATACTAGTTTAATGGTTTAAGTATTTAGGTGTTTTGGGGTTTAGTGATTTAAGTAAGCCTTTAGTGATTTATAGTTTTTATTTAAAGAATGAAAAATAAAAAATTAATTTTATGATTTTTTTTTAATTTTTTAAGGCTATAACCTTTGAAAATATAATATTTTTTAATTTTTTGAAAATGTGAATATAATATTTAGTTATAATAATCTTAATAATTATATATAATGTAAACTCATTATAAATAATTTTATTAATACATATAATAATAATGATCAATAAAAAATTAATAAACTATTATTAATAAGAATGATATAAATTAAATTATAATTATAAAAATCTAAAATGATTAAAAATCAAAATAAAATATATTACATAATAATAAATTTTTGTTTTTAAAATTCTGCCTTTTTTATAAGGATATATTTTTTTTGATGAAAAATAAATTATTTAAATTAGATCTATCTCACTAATAATTTATTTTGTAATTAATATTTCTATAAAAATAAACTGATAAATAATTAAAATAAAAATTTAAAATTATACTTAATAAAAATTAAATTGAGATTTATGATTTTTTATTAATGTACACATGTTTAAAGGTTTAAGTATTTATGATTTTGTCATTTAGGAGTTTAGCAATTTATGTGTTTAGGCATTTAGTGGTTTATAGGTTTTATTTAAACAATAAAATAACAAATAAAATTTGTAATTTTATCTCATTTTCATAGGTTATAACCATTGAAAATATAATAATATTTAAAATTTTTTGAAATATGAATACAATATTAAGTTATTTTAATATTAATAATTATATATCATATAAATTCAATATGAACAATTTTATTGAGAGATAATATAATAATGATCAAATATTAAATTAATAAACTATTAATAATAAGATTGATATTAATTAAAAAATATTTACAATACCAAAATCAATTCAAGATTAAACTATAATAAATTACTAGTATAATAATTTTTAATTTTTAAATTTTTACTTCTTTTATTACCGTATATATATTTTTTGATTAAAAATAAATTTTTTAAATTATATTTGTCGCACTCATAATTTATTTTGTAATAAATATTTTATAAAAATAAACTAATAAATAATTAAAATCAATATTTAAAATTATAATAAATAAAATAAAAATTAGATTTATTAATTATTACGTAGTATATAGCGGTTTAATGGTTTATGTATTTAGGAGTTTACTGATTTACCTATATATACATTTAGTGGTTTATATGTTTATTTAAAAAATAAAATAAAAAAAAATTATTTTTGTTATTTTTTGATATTTTCAAAGGTTATAACCTTTGAAAATACAATAAATTTTAAATTTTTTTTAAAGTAAATACAATCTTTAGTTATAATAATCATTATATTTATATATCATATAAATTCAATATATACAATTTTATTGATAAATATTCTAATAATGATCAAAAAATAAATTAATAATCTATTATTAATAAGATAGATATCAATTAAAATATAATTTCAAAACCTAAAATGATTCAGAAGAAAAGCAAAATATATTACTATATAATAATTTTTTGTTTTGAATTTTTTTTTCTTTTAAAAGTTTATGTATAAATTTTTGATGAAAAATAATTTATATAAATTATATTTGTCTAACTCATATTTTATTCTATAATTAATATATTTATAAAATAAATAAATAAATAATTAAAATGAATATTTAAAATTATAATGAAAAAAAATGATATTTATTATTTTTTATTTAGGGATACCGGTTTAATTAAAATTAGATATTTCTCACTAATAATTTATTTTGTAATTAATATATTCTATAAAAATAAATTGATAAATATTTAAAATAAAAATTTAAAATTATACTGAATAAAATTTATAATGAGATTTATGATTTATTATTACTGTATTCCAGTTTAATGGATTAAGTATTTACCGGTTTTTTCAGTTAGGATTTTAGTGATTTACATTTTTAGGCTTTTACTGGTTTATACGTTTTATTTAAAAAAATATCAAAAAAAATTTCAATAATTTTTCTCTTTTTCATAAGTTATAACCTTTGAAAATATAATAATATTTATAATTTTTTGAAATATGAATACAATACTTAGTTATAATAATATTAATAATTATATATCATATAAATTTAATATAAACAATTTTATTGATATATATTATAATAATGATCAAAATTAAATTTATAAACTATTGATATTAAGATAGATATTAATTAAAAAATAATTACAAAACCCAAATTGATTCAAAATTATAGTAAAATGTATTTATGGATAACAATTTTTTATTTTTAAATATTTACTTCTTTTATAAGCATATATATTTTTTAAATTATTTTTGTCGCAATCATAATTTATTTTGTAATAAATATTTCTATAAAAATAAACTAATAAATAATTAAAATGAATATTTAATATTATAATAAATAGAATTAAAAATTAGATTTATTAATTATTAAGTAGTATATAAAGGTTTAATAGTTTATGTATTTTGGCATTACAGGGTTTAAGAGTTTACTGATTTAACTGTGTATGCAATATAGGTGTTATTTTAAAAAAATATCAAAAAATATATTTTTATTATTTTTGATATTTTCAAAGGTTATAACCTTTGAAAATATAATAATTTTTAAATTGTTTTCAAAAGTGAATACTATATTTAGTTATAATAATCATTATATTTATATATCATATAAATTCAATATAAATATTTTTATTGATAAATATTCTAATAATGATCAAAGAATAAATTAATAATCTATTATTAATAAGATAGATATCAATTTAAATATAATTACAAAACCTTAAATGATTCAGAAACAAAGCAAAATATATTACTATATAATAATTTTTTGTTTTGAATTTTTTTTCTTTTAAAAAGTTTATCTATATTTTTTTGATGAAAAATAATTATATAAATTATATTTTTCTAACTCAATTTATTCTGTAATTAATAATTATATAAAAAAATGAATAAATAATTAAAATGAATATTTTAAATTATAATCAAAAAAATAATATTGAGATTTATTATTTATTATTTAGGGTATACTGGTTTAAAATGATTATCTATTTAGGGTTTTCGAGATTTAGGAGTTATTGATTTAAGTATTTAGGCATTTAGTGGTTTATGGGATTTATTTAAACAATAAAATAACAAAAAAATCAATTTTGTTATTTTTTCACATTTTCAAAGGTTATAACATTTGAAAATATAATAATTTTAAAATATTGTTAAAATGTGAATAAAATATTTTGTAATATTAATCATTATAATTATATATAATATAAACTAATTATAAATAATTTTATTGATAGATATGATATCAATTATCAAAAAATAAATTAATAAACTATTATTAATATGATAGATATAAATTAAAATATAATTACAAAACCTAAAAGATTCAAAATCAATATAAAATTTATTAATAAATAATAATTTTTTGTTTTTAAATTTTTACTTCTTTTTATAAGATTATATTTATTTTTATTAAAAGCAAATTATTAATATTATTTTTGTCTGACTAATTATTTATTTTGTAATTAATATTTATATAAAAAATAAACTAATAAATATTTAAAATAAATATTTAAAATTATAATGAATACAAATTGAAATGAGATTTAAGATTTATTATTGCTGCATATGTAATTTATCTTTTAATAATCTGTTTGTATAACCAAATATTTATTCTTTTTTAATATTTTAATGTAAGTGTAGGAAATGAAATATTAATGGCTGGGGATGCAGCAGTAGCATAATAAGGGAGGTCTCATTGACCGGAGAGCGGGCCGAAATTGGAGTAGAGCCTAACCAGTCTCATGATCCGACCCGCTCTGGTTAAATGAACCGAGAAAAATTTTAATATAAAATGTTTTGTAATTTTATTTTTGGGTGACTATTTTTGGACCCGTGCAACTATTCATCGTCTCTCTCTCTTCTCTCTATGTGATTTATCATGACGATTTTGTCTGCTGCATACTGTAAGACATTTCTGTTGCTTTAATCTGTAATGCATAAGCATTTTCTGGTGGATTATGCTAGTAGTACTGAGCGACTAGCGAACCACGTTATTTTCGGTGTTTATTTCTCATTTTTTGATTCTGTCATGGATGGTTGCTGAATTGGGATATATATATTGCTTGTTTTCTGTTGTTTCTGTGTTTCTATTTCTCAATCTAACTACCGTGGAAGCACAATTGCCCAACAATTATATATGGTATACCAGTTTAATGGATCGATTATTTAGGGGTTTTGTCGTTTATGAGTTTAGCAATTTATGTTTTTATGCATTTAGTGGTATATAGGTTTTATTTATATAATAAAAATAAAATTTTTTTTTGATTTTTTTTAGATTTTCAAAGGTTATAACCTTTAAAAATAAAATAATTTTTATAATCTTTTGAAATGTGAATACCATGTATAATTATATTTATATTATTAATTATATATCATATAAATTCAATATATATAATTTTAATGATAGATATTATAATAATGATCAAAAATTAAATTAATAAACTATTATTAATAATATAAATATTAATTAAAATATATTTACATAACACAAAATGATTCAAAATCAAATAAAAATATATTTCTAAATAATAATATTTAATTTTTAAAATTTTCCATCTTTTTATAAGCATATATTTTTTAATGATTAAAAATAAATTATTTAAATAATATCTGTCTCACTCGAAATTTATTTTGTAATTAATTTTTCTAAAAAATTAAAATATAAATAATTAAAATGAATATTTAAAATTATAAGAAATAGAAATAAAAATGAGATTTATTATTTATTAAGTAGTATATAGCTGTTATAAGATTTATGTATTTAGGGGTTTCGGGTTTTATGAGCTACTGATTTAAGTAAGTAAACATTTAGTGGTATATAGGTTTTATTTAAAAAAGAAATAACAAAAAATTTATTTTTTGTATTCTTTCTCATTTTTTAAGATTATAGCCTTTGAAAATATAATAATTTTTAAATTTTTTTCAAAAGTGAATAAATATTTATTTATAATAATCATAATAATTATATATCATATAAATTCAATATAACCAATTTTATTGATAGATATTCTAATAATTATCAAAAAATAATTTAAAAATCTATTATGAATAAGATTGATATTACTTAAAATATAATATCAAAACCTAAAATGATTCAAAAGCAAAGCAAAATATATTACATAATAATAATTATTTGTTTTTAAATTTTTATTCTTTTTTTAAGCTTATCTATTTTTTGATGAAAAATAATTTTTATAAATTATATTTTAACTCATAATTTATTTTATAATTAATATATATATATAAATAAAAAACTTAACAATCAAAATGAATTTTTTAAATTATAATGAAAACAAATAAAAATGAGATTTATTATTTATTATTTAGGGTATACAGGTTAAAAGGATTATCTATATTGGGGTATCGGGATTTTGTAGTTTAGTGATTTAAGTGTTTAGGAATTTAGTGATTTATAGGTTTTATTTAAACAATGAAATAACAAAAAAAAATATTTTTTTGTTTTTTCACATGTTCAAAGGTTATAATCTTTTAAAATATAAAAATTTTAAAACTTTTTTCAAAGTGAATACAATATTTAGTTATAATAATTATTAAATTTATATCTCATATAAATTCAATATAAACATATTTATTGATAAATATTTTAATAATGATCAAAAAATAAATTAATAATCTATTATTAATAAGTTAGATATCAATTAAAATATAATTACAAAACCTAAAATGATTCAGAAACAAAGTAAAATATATTACTATATTATATTTTTTTGATTTAATTTTTTTCTTCTTTTATTAAGTTTATCTATATTTTTTTTGTTTAAAAATAATTTATATAAATTATATTTTTATAACTTATTATTTATTTTGTAATTAATATTTTTATAAAAATAAACAAATAAATAATTAAAATGAATATTTAAAATTATAATGAAAAAAATAAAATTGAGATTTATTATTTATTAATTAGGATATACATGTTTAAAAAATTTATATATTTAGGGTTTTCGAGATTTAGAAGTTATTGATTTAAATATTTAGGCATTTAATGGTTTATAGGTTTTATTCAATCAATGAAATAACAAAAAATTTATTTTTGATATTTTTTAAAATTTTCAAAGGTTATATCATTTTGAAATATAATAATTTTAAATTTTTTTAAAAATGTGAATACAATATTTAGTAATAATAAATATTATAATTATATATAATATAAACTAAATATAAACAATTTTATTGATAGATATTATATCAATTATCAAAAAATAAATTAATAAACTATTATTAATATGATATATATAAATTAAAATATAATTAAAAAACATAAAATAATCAAAGTAAAATTTATTACTAAATAATAATTTTTTTTTAGTTTTTGCATCATTTATAAGCTTATATGTTTTTTTTGATGAAAAATATATTATTTAAAATATATTTGTATCACTCATAATTTATTTTGTAATTAATATTTCTATAAATTATTTAAATTATATTTAAGGTTTATGAGTTTAAAGGTTTAAGTATTTAGGGTCTTCGGGGTTTAGGAGTTTAGATATTTATGTATTTAGGCATTTAATGGTTTAGAAGTTTTATTTAAACAATGATATAACAAAAAATTTATTTTTTTTATTTTTTCTCATTTTTGAAGATTATAACCTTTGAAAATATAATAATTTTTAAATTTTTTTTATATGTGAATACTATATTTAGTTATGATAATCTTAATAATTATATATCATATAACTTCAATATAAATAATTATATTGAAATATATTATATTAGTGATCAAAAAATAAATTAATAAACTATTATTAATAAGATAGATATTATTTTAAATATATTTGAAAAACATAAATTTATTCAAAATCAAAGTAAAATATATTACAAAATAATACTTTCTTTCATGTTTTGCTTCTTTTTATAAGTTTAAATTTTTGTTATTAAAAGTAAATTATTTAAATTATATTTGTCTTCCTCATAATTTATTTTTAATTTATAATTCTATAAAAATAAAATAATAAATTATTAAAATGAATATTTAAAATTATAATGAATGCAAATAAAATAGATATTTATTATTTATTATTCAGGATATACTAATTTAATGGTTTAAGTATTTAGGTGTTTTGGTGTTTAGTTATTTAAGTGTTTAGGCCTTTAGTTATTTATAGTTTTTATCTAAAGAATGAAAAAATAAAAAATATAATTTTTTGATTTTTTTAATTTTTGAAGGTTATAACCTTTGAAATTATTATAATTTTTAATTTTATTTAATTGTGAATATAATATTCAGAAATAATAATTTTTATAATTATATATAATGTAAACTCAATTTAAATAATTTTATTAATAGATATTATATTAATGATCAATAAAAAATTAATAAACTATTATTAATAAGAATGATATTAATTAAAATATAATTGCAAAATGTAAAATGATTCAAAATAAAAATAAAATATATTACTAAATAATAAATTTTTATTTTTAAAATTTTGCATCTTTTTATAAGGATATATATATTTTTTGATGAAAAATAAATTATTTAAATTAGATCTGTCTCACTAATAATTTATTTTGTAATTACTATTTCTATAAAAATAAACTTATAAATAATTAAACTAAAAATTTAAAAATATACTTAATAAAAATTAAATTGAGATTTATGATTTTTTATTAATGTACACATGTTAAATAGTTTAAGTAGTTAAAGGTTTTGTCGTTTAGGACTTTAGCAATTTATGTTTTTAGGCATTTAGTTGTTTATAGGTTTTATTTAAACAATAAAATAACAAAAAAAATTTGTAATTTTTTCTCATTTTCATTGGTTATAAGCTTTGAAAATATAATAATATTTAAAATTTTTTGAAATGTGAATACAATATTTAGATATAATAATATTAATAATTATATATCATATAAATTTAATATAAACAATTTTATTGATAAATATTCTAATAATGATCAAAAAATAAATTAATAATTTATTATTAATAAGATAGATATCAATTAAAATATAATTACAAAACCTAAAATGATTCAAAAGATAAGCAAAATATATTACTATATAATAATTTTTTGTTTTAAATTTTTTTTTCTTTTAAAAAGTTTATCAATAATTTTTTGATGAAAAATAATTTATATAAATTATATTTATCTAACTCAATTTATTTTGTAATTAATATTTATATATAAATAAACAAATAAATAATTAAAATGAATATTTAAAATTATAATGAAAAAAAATGAGATTTTTTATTTATTATTTAGGGATACAGGTTTAATTTAAATTAGATCCGTCTCATGAATAATTTATTTTGTAATTAATATTTTTATAAAAATAAACTGATAAATAATTAAAATAAAAATTTAAAATTATACTGAATAAAAATTAAAATGAGATTTCAGATTTATTATTAATGTATACAAGTTTAATAGTTTAAGTATTTAAAGGTTTTTTTGTTAGGAGTTTTGCGATTTATGTTTTTAGGCTTTTAGTGGTTTATAGGTTTTATATAAAAAAATAAAATAACAAAAAAAATTTCTATAATTTGTTATCATTTTCATAGGTTATAACCTTTAAAAATAATATAATATTTACAATTTTTTGAAATGTGAAGACAATATTTAGTTTTAATAATATTATAAATATATATCATATAAATTATATATAAACAATTTTATTGAGTGATAATATAATAATGATCAAAAATTAAATTAAAAAACTATTAATAAAAGATAGATATTTATTAAAAAATATTTACAAAACTCAAATTGATTCAAATTAAAGTAAAATATATTACTGGATAATAATATTTTTTTATTTTTAAATTTCTTCTTCTTTTATAAGCGTATATTTTTTTTATTAAAAATAAATTAATTAAATTATATTTGTCGCACACATAATTTATTTTGTAATAAATATTTCTATTAAATAAACTTATAAATAATTTAAATGAATATTTAAAATAATAATAAATTGAAATAAAAATTAGATTTCTTAATTATTAAGTAGTTTATAGCAGATTAATGGTTTATGTATTTAGGCATTACAGGCCTTAGTAGTTTACTGATTTTACTGTGTATGCATTTAGTGGATCATAGCTTTTATTTAATTAATTAAAATAACAAAATATTTATTTTTTTATTTTTTATATTTTCAAAGGTTATAACATTTGAAAATATAATAATTTTTGAATTTTTTTCAAATGTGAATTAGATATTTAGTTATAATAATCATTATATTTATATATCATATAAATTCAATATAAACAATATTATTGATAAATATTCTAAAAATGATCAAAAAATAAATTAATAATCTATTATTAATAAGATATATATCAATTAAAATATACTAAAAACCCTAAAATAATTAAGAAGAAATCAAAATATATTACTATATAATAATTTGTTGTTTTTAAATTTTTTATTCTTTTAAAAAGTTTATCCATATTTTTTTGATGAAAATTAATTTATATAAATTATATTTGACTAACGCATAATTTATTTTTTAATTAATATTTATATAAAAATAAACAAATAAATAATTAAAATGAATATTTAAAATTATAATGAAAAAATTAATATTGAGATTTATTCTTTATTATTTTGGGTATACCAGTCTAATTTAAATTAGATCTGTCTCACTAATAATTTATTTTGTAATTAATATTTCTATAAAAATAAACTGATAAATAATTAAAATAAAAATTTAAAAATATACTGAATAAAAATTAAAATGAGATTTATGAATTATTATTAATGTATACTAGTTTAATATTTTAAGTATTTAGAGGTATTTTCGTTTATGACTTTAGCAATTTATGTTTTTAGGCATTTAGTGGTTTATAGGTTTTATTTAAACAATGAAATAACAAAAAATTTATTTTTGATATTTTTTCATATTTTCAAAGGTTTTAACCTTTGAAAATATAATAATTTTAAAATTTTTTAAAAATGTGAAAACAATATTTAGTAATAATAATCATTATAATTATATATAATATAAACTAAATATAAACTATTTTATTGATATATATGATATCAATTATCAAAAAATAAATTAATATGCTATTATTAATATGATAGATATAAATTAAAATATAATTGCAAAACTGAAAAATATTAAAAATCAAAGTAAAACTTATTACTAAATAATAATTATTTTTTAGTTTTTGCTTATTTTTATAAGCTTTATTTTATTTTGATGAAAAATAAATTATTTAAATTATATTTGTATCACTCATAATTTATTTTGTAATTAATATTTTAATAAATTATTTAAATTATATTTATGATTTACGAATTTAAAGGATTAAGAATTTAGGGGCTTTTATGTTTAGGAGTTTAGAGGACTAAGAATTTAAGCATTTAGTGGTTTATACGTTTTATTTAAACAATGATATAACAAAAAATTTATTATTATTATTTTTTTAATTTTTGAAGTTTATAACCTTTGAAAATATAATAATTTTTAATTTTTTTCAAATGTAAATATAATATTTAGTTATAATAATCTTAATAATTATAATTCATTTAAATTCAATATAAATAATTACATTGCTAGATATTATAATAATGATCAAAAAAAATTTAATAAACTATTATTAATAAGATAGATATTATTTAAAATATATTTGCAAAATCTAAATTTATTCAAAATCAAAGTAAAATATATTACTTAATAATAATTTTTTAATGTTTTGCTTTTTTTATAACTTTATTTTTGTTAGTATAAATAAATTATTTAAATTAATTTGTCTTACTCATAATTTATTTTGTAATTTATAATTCTATAATAATAAACTAATAAATAATTAAAATGATTATTTTAAATTATAATGAATACAAATAAAATTGAGATTTATTATTTATTATTTAGGATAAACCAGTTTAATGGTTTATGTATTTAGGTATTTTTGGGTTTAGGAGTTTAGTGATTTAAGTGTTTAGACCTTTAGTGATTTATAGTTATTATCTCAAGAATTAAAAACAAAAAATTTAATTTTTTGATTTTTT
Organism: Sapria himalayana; assembly: GCA_029783825.1. Lineage (NCBI taxonomy): Eukaryota > Viridiplantae > Streptophyta > Magnoliopsida > Malpighiales > Rafflesiaceae > Sapria > Sapria himalayana. Next base: position 93,298 of record JAREIK010006601.1, on the reverse strand, counting down.
TTTAATTTTTGAAGGTTGTAACCTTTGAAATATAATAATTATAAATTTTTTTAAAATTGAATATAATATTTAGTTATAATAATCTTAATAATTATATATAATTTAAACTAAATATAAATAATTTTATTAATAGATATTATAATAATGATCAATAAATAAATTAATAAACTAGTATTAATAAGAATGAAATAAATTAAAATATAATTGTAGAATCTAAAATGATTCAAAATCAAAATAAGATATATTACTAAATAATAATTCTTTATTTTTAAAATTTTGCCTCATTTTATAAGCATATATTTTTTTTGTGAAAAATAAATTATTTAAATTATATATGTTTCACTAATAATTTATTTTGTATTTAATATTTCTATAAAAATAAATTGATAAATAATTAAAATGAATATTTAAAATTATAATGAATACTAATAAAAAAAGATTTATGATTTATTATTTCGGGTATACCTATTTAATTGTTTAAGTTTTTTGTGGTTTTGGGGTTAAAAGTTTATTGATTTATATCTTTGCACATTCAGGTGTCTATAGGTTTTATTTAATCAATGAAATAACAAAAAATTTATTTTTATGAATTTTCATAATTTTCAAAGGTTATTACCTTAGAAAATATAATAATTTTTTAATCTTTCTAAAATATGAATGCAATACTTAGTTATAATAATCTTAATAATTATATTTGATGTAAATTTAATATAAAAAATTTAATTAATATATATTATTATATTGATCGAAATATAAATTAATAAACTATTATTAATAAGATTGATATTAATTAAAATATATTTGCAGAACCCAAAATAATTTAAAATCTAAGTAAATTATATTACTAAATAAAATTTAAAATTTTGAAATTTTATTTTTATAAGCTTATTTTTTTTCATAAAATATAATATATTTAAATTATATGTCTCACTCATTATTTATTTTGTAATTAATATTTCTATAAAAATAAACTAAAAAATAATTAAAATGAATATTTAAAATTATAATGAATATAAATAAAAATTAAATTTATCATTTATTATTTAGGTTATATAGGTTTAATGGTTTAAGTATTTAGGGGGTTTTGGGGTTAAATAGTCTAGATATTTTAATGATTAGGCATTTAGTGGTTTATAAGTTTTATTTAAATAATAAAATAATAAAAAAAAATTTTGTGATTTTTTATGATTTTTTAAGGTTATAACCTTTGAAAATATAATATTTTTTAAATTTTTTCAAATGTAAATATAATATTTAGTTATAATAACTTAATAATTATAAGCCATTTTAATTTAATATAAGTAATTTTATTATTCGATATTATAAAAATAATCAAATAATAAATTAATAAACTATTATTAATAATGATTCAAAATCTAAGTAAAATATAATTGCAAAACCTATATATAATGATTCAAAATCTAAGTAAAATATATTACTAAATAATAATTTTTTGTTTTTAAATTTCTACTTCTTTTTATAAGCTTATATTTTTTTTTGATTAAAAATAAATTATTAAAATTATAGTTGTCTCGCTTATTATTTATTTTGTAATTAATATTTCTATAAAAAATAAACTAATAAATAATTAAAATCAATATTTAAAATTATAATGAATACAAATTAAAATGAGATTTATGATTTATTATATGTGGTATACCGGTTTAATGGTTTGATTATTTAGGAGTTTTGTCGTTAAGGAGTTTATCAATTTATGTTTTTCGGTATTTAGTGGTTTATAGATTTTATTTATATAATAAAAATAAAATTTTTTTTAGATTTTTTCTAATTATCAAAGGTTATAACCTTTAAAAATAAAATAATTTTTAAAATTTTTTGAAATGTGAATACTATGTATAATTATATTAATCTTACTAAATATATATCATATAAATTCAATATAAACAATTTTAATGATAGATATTATAATAATGATCAAAAATTAAATAAATAAACTATTATTAATAATATAAATATTAAGTAAAATATATTTACATAACACAAAATGATTCAAAATCAAATCAAAATATATTACTAAATAATAATATTTAATTTTTAAATTTGTTCTTCTTTTTATAAGCTTATGTTTTTTTTGATTAAAAATAATTATTTAAATAATATTTGTCTCACTCGAAATTTATTTTGTAATTAATTTTTCAAAAAAATTAAACTATAAATAATTAAAATGAATATTTAAAATTATAATAAATAGAAATAAAAATGAGATTTATTATTTATTAAGTAGTATATAGATGTTAAAATCTTTATGTATTTAGGGGTTTCGGGATTTATGAGCTTACTGATTTAAGTAAGTAAGCATTTAATAATCTATAGATTTTATTTAAAAAATAAAATAACAAAAAATTTATTTTTTTTATTTTGTCACATTTTCAAAGGTTATAAACTTTGAAAATATAATAATTTTAAATTTTTTTTCAAAAGTGAATACATTATTTAGTTATAATAATCACTATATTTATATATCATATAAATTCAATATAAACAATTTTATTGATAAATATTCTAATAATGATCAAAAAATAAATTAATAATCTATTATTAATAAGATAGATATCAATTAAAATATAATTACAAAACCTAAAATGATTAAGAAGCAAAGCAAAATAATTACTATATAATAATTTTTTGTTTTGAAATTTTTTTTTAAATGTTCATCTATAATTTTTTGATGAAAAATAATTTATATAAATTATTTTTGTCTAGCTCAATTAATTTTTGAATTAATATTTATATATTAATAAAGAAAATGAATATTTAAAATTATAATGAAAAAAATGAGATTTATTATTTATTATTTAGGGATACTATTTTAATTTAAATTAGATCTGTCTCACTAATAATTTATTTTGTAATTAATATTTCTATAAAAATAAACTTATAAATAATTAAAATAAAAATTTAAAATTATACTGAATAAAATTTAAAATGAGATTTATGATTTATTATTACTGTATACCAGTTTAATGGTTTAAGTATTTAGAGATTTTTTCATTTAGGATTTTAGCGATTTATGTTTTTAGGCTTTTAGTGGTTTATACGTTTTATTTAAAAAAATAAATATAAAAAAATTTGATATAATTTGTTATCATTTTCATAGATTATAACCTTTGAAAATATAATAATATTTAAATTTTTTATAATGTGAATACAATACTTAGTTATAATAATATATATAATTATATATCATATAAATTCAATAAACAATTTTTTTGACATATATTATAATAATGATCAAAATTAAATTTATAAACTATTGATATTAAGATAGATCTTAATTAAAAAATAATTACAAAACCCAAATTGATTCAAAATTATAGTAAAATATATTTCTGGATAACAATTTTTAATTTTTAAATTTTTACTTCTTTTATAAGCATATATATTTTTAAATTATATTTGTCGCACTCATAATTTATTTTGTAATAAATATTTATATAAAATAAACTAATAAATAATTATAATGAATATTTAAAATTATATTAAATTGAATTAAAAATTAGATATATTAATTATTAAGTAGTATATAGCGGTTTAATGGTTTATGTATTTTGGCATTACGTGATTTAGGAGTTTACTGATTTAACTGTGTATGCATTTAGTGGTTTATAGGTGTTATTTAAATAATTATCAAATAATTTATTTTTTTTATTTTTTGATATTTTCAAAGGTTATAACCTTTGTTAATATAATAATTTTTAAATTTTTTTCAAAAGTGAATACTATATTTAGTTATAATAATTATTATATTTATATATCATATAAATTCAATATAAATATTTTTATTGATAAATATTCTAATAATGATCAAAGAATAAATTAATAATCTATTATTAATAAGATAGATATCAATTTAAATATTATTACAAAACCTAAAATGATTCAGAAATAAAGCAAAATATATTACTATATAATAATTTTTTTTTGAATATTTTTTCTTTTAAAAAGTTTATCTATATTTTTATGATGAAAAATAATTATATAAATTATATTTGTCTAACTCAATTTATTCTGTAATTAATAATTATATAAAAATAAATAATAATAATTAAAATGAATATTTTAAATTATAATCAAAAAAATAATATTGAGATTTATTATTTATTATTTAGGGTATACCGGTTTAAAATGATTATCTATTTAGGGTTTTGGAGATTTAGGAGTTATTGATTTATGTATTTAGGCATTTAGTGGTTTATAGGATTTATTTAAACTATGAAATAACAAAAAAAAATTATTTTTGTTATTTTTTTACATTTTCAAAGGTTATAACCTTTGAAAATATAATAATTTTAAAATTTTTTTAAAATATGAATAAAATATTTAGTAATAATAATCATTATAATTATATATAATATAAACTAATTATAAATAATTTTATTGATAGATATGATATCAATTATTAAAAAATAAATTAATAAACTATTATTAATATGATAGATATAAATTATTATATAAATACAAAACCTAAAATGATTCAAAATCAAAGTAAAATTTATTACTAAATAATAATTTTTTCTTTTTAAATTTTTACTTCTTTTTATAACCTTTAAAAATAAAATAATTTTTAAAATCTTTTGAAATGTGAATACCATGTATAATTATATTAATCTTATTAATTATATATCATATAAATTCAATATAAATAATTTTAATGATAGATATTATAATAATGATCAAAAATTAAATTAATAAACTATTATTAATAATATAAATATTAATTATAATATATTTACATAACACAAAATGATTCAAAATCAAATAAAAATATATTACTAAATAATAATATTTAATTTTTAAATTTTTCCATCTTTATATAAGCTTATATTTTTTTATGATTAAAAATAAATTATTTAAATAATATCTGTCTCATTCGAAATTTATTTTGTAATTAATTTTTCAAAAATTTAAATATAAATATTAAAATGAATATTTAAAATTATAATAAATAGATATAAAAATGAGATTTATTATTTATTAAGTAGTATACAGCTGTTATAAGGTTTATGTATTTAGGGGTTTCAGGTTTTATGAGCTATTGATTTAAGTAAACATTTAGTGGTCTATAAGTTTTATTTAAAAAAGAAATAACAAAAAATTTATTTTTTGTATTCTTTCTCATTTTTTAAGATTAAAACATTTGAAAATATAATAATTTTTAAATTTTTTTTAAAAGTGAATACAATATTTATTTATAATAATCATAATAATTATATATCATATAAATTCAATATAAATAATTTTATTCATAGATATTCTAATAATTATTAAAAAATAAATTAAAAATCTATTATGAATACGATTGATATTACTTAAAATATAATATCAAAACCTAAAATGATTCAAAAGCAAAGCAAAATATCTTAATTAATAATAATCATTTGTTTTTAAATTTTTATTCTTTTTATAAGCTTATCTATTTTTTGATGAAAAATAATTTTTATAAATTATATTTTTAACTCATAATTTAATTTATAATTAATATATATATATAAATAAAAAACTTAACAATCAAAATGAATTTTTAAAATTATAATGAAAACAAATAAAAATAAGATTTATTAATTATTATTTAGGGTATACCTGTTTAAAGGATTATCTATATAGGGGTATCAGGGATTTTTTAGTTTAGTAATTTAAGTGTTTAGGCATTTAGTGATTTATAGGTTTTATTTAAACAATGAAATAACAAAAAAAATATTATTTTTACTTTTTCACATGTTCAAAGGTTATAAGCTTTGAAAATATAAAAATTTTAAAACTTTTTTCAAAAGTGAATACAGTATTTAATTATAATAATCATTATATTTATATATTATATAAATTCAATATAAACATTTTTATTGATAAATATTCTAATAATGATGAAAAAATAACTTAATAATCTATTATTAAAAAGATAGATATCAATTAAAATATAATTACAAAACCTAAAATGATTCAGAAGGAAAGCAAAATATATTACTATATAATAATTTTTTGTTTTGAAATTTTTTTTCTTTAAAAAAGACTATGTATAATATTTTGATGAATAATAATTTAAATAAATTATATTTGTGTAACTCATAAATTATTTTGTAATTAATATTTATATAAAAATAAACAAATAAATAATTAAAATGAATATTTAAAATTATAATTAAAAATAATTAGATTTATTATTTATTATTCAGGGTATACCGGTCTAATTTAAATTAGAGCTGTCTTACTAATAATTTATTTTGTAATTAATATTTCTATGAAAATAAACTGAAAATTAATTAAAATAAAAATTTAAAATTATACTGAATAAAAATTAAAATGATATTTATGATTTATTATTAATGTATACTAGTTTAATGGTTTAAGTATTTAGCGGTTTTGTCTTTTAGGAGTTTAGTGATTTAGGTTTTTAGGCTTTTAGTGGTTTATTTGTTTTATATAATCATTAACTTAACAAAAAATAATTTTGTAATTTTTTCTCATTTTCATATGTTATAACCTTTGAAAATATAATAATATTTAAAATTTTTTGAAATGTGAATATAATATTTTGTTATAATAATATTAATACTTATATATGATATAAATTCAATATAATTATTTTATTGATAGATATTATAATAATGATCAAAAATTAAATTAATAAACTATTAATAATAAGATAGATATTAATTAAAAAATATTTACAAAACCAAAATTGATTCAAAATTAAAGTAATATATATTACTTGATAATAATTTTTAATTTTTAAATTTATACTTCTTTTATAAGCGTATATATTTTTTTGATTATAAATAAATTATTTAAATTATATTTGTCGCACTCATAATTTATTTTATTATAAATATTTCTATAAAAATAAACTAATAAATAATTAAAATGAATATATAAACTATAATAAATAGAAATTAAAATTATATTTATTAATTATTATGTATTATATAGCAGTTTAATGGTTTATGTATTTGGGTATTACGGGGTTTAAGGTGTTTACTGATTTAATTGTGTATGCATTTAGTGGTTTATAAGTTTAATTTAAAAATTAAAATAACAAAACATTTATTTTTATTATTTTTTGATAATTTCGAAAGGTTATAAACTTTGAAAATATAATAATTTTAAAATTTTTTTCAAAAGTGAATTCAATATTTAGTTATAATAATCATTATATTTATATATCATATAAATTCAATATAAACAATTTTAGTGATTAATATTCTAATAATGATCAAAAAATAAATTAATAATCTATTATTAATAAGATAGAAATCAATTAAAATATAATTACAAAACATAAAATGATTCAGAAGCAAAACAAAATATAATACTATATAATAATTTTTTGTTTTGAAATTTTTTTTACTTTTAAAAAGTTTATCTATAATTTTTTAATGAAAAATAATTTACATAAATTATATTTGTGTAACTCATAAATTATTTTGTAATTAAAAATTATATAAAAATAAACAAATAAATAATTAAAATGTATATTTAAAATTATAATTAAAAATAATGAGATTTATTAATTATTATTCAGGGTATACCGGTCTAATTTAAATTAGATCTGCTCTTACTAATAATTTATTTTGTAATTAATATTTCTATAAAAATAAACTGAAAATTAATTAAAATAAAATTTAAAATTATACTGAATAAAAATTAAAATGATATTTATGATTTATTATTAATGTATACTAGTTTAATGGTTTAAGTATTTATCGGTTTTGTCTTTAAGGAGTTTAGCTATTTAGGTTTTTTGTCTTTTAGTGGTTTATTGGTTTTATTTAATCAATAAAATAACAAAAAAAAATTTGTAATTTTTTCTCATTTTCATAGGTTATAACCTTTGAAAATATAATAATATTTAAAATTTTTTGAAATGTGAATATAATATTTAGTTATATTAATATTAATAATTATATATGATATAAATTCAATATAAATAATTTTATTGATAGATATTATAATAATGATCAAAAATTAAATTAATAAACTATTATTAATAAGATAGATATTAATTAAAAAATATTTACAAAACCCAAATTGATTCAAAATTAAAGTAAAATATATTACTGGATAATAATTTTTAATTTTAAAATTTTTACTTCTTTTATAAGCATATATAATTTTTTTGATTAAAAATAAATTATTTAAATTATATTTGTCGCACTCATAATTTATTTTATAATAAATATTTCAATAAAAATAAACTGATAAATAATTAAAATGAATATATAAACTATCATAAATAGAAATTAAAATTAGATTTATTAATTATTATGTATTATATAGTAGTTTAATGGTTTATGTATTTGGGTATTACGTAGTTTAGGTGTTTACTGATTTAACTGTCTATGCTTTTAGTGGTTTATAGGTTTTATTTAAAAATTAAAATAACAAAATATTTATTTTTATTATTTTTTGATATTTTTAATGGTTATAAACTTTGAAAATATAATAATTTTAAATTTTTTTCAAAAGTGAATTCAATATTTAGTAATAGGAATCATTATATTTATATACAATATAAATTCAATATAAACAATTTTAGTGATTAATATTCTAATAATGATCAAAAAATAAATTAATAACCTATTATTAATATGATAGATATCAATTAAAATATAATTACAAAACATAAAATGATTAATAAGCAAAGCAAAAAATATTTCTATATAATAATTTTTTGTTTTAAAATATTTTTTTATTTTAAAAAGTTTATTTATATATTTTTTATTAATAATAATTTACATAAATTATATTTGTCTAACTCATAATTTATTTTTTAATTAATATTTTTATAAAAATAACAAATTGATAATTAAAATGAAAATTAAAAATTATAAAAAAAATGAGATTTATTATTTATATTTTAGGGTATACCGGTTTAATTTAAGTTATATTTGTCTCACTAATAATTTATTTTGTAATTAATATTTTTATAAAAATAAATGGATAAATAATTAAAATAAAAATTTAAAATTATACTGAATAAAAATTAAAATGAGATTTAAGATTTATTATTAATGTATACCAGTTTAATGGTTTAAGTATTTAGAGATTTTGTCGTTAGAATTTAGCGATTTATGTTTTAAGGCTTTTAGTGGTTTATAGGTTTTAAATAAAATAATAAAATAATAAAAAAATTTCTATAATTTGTTATCATTTTCATACGTTATAACCTTTGAAAATATAATAATATTTACAATTTTTTGAAATATGAATACAATATTTAGTTATAATAATATTAATAATTATATATCATATAAATTCAATATAAACAATTTTATTGATAGATAATATAATAATGATCAAATTTAAATTAATAAACTATTAATAAAAAGATTGATATTAATTAAAAAATATTTATAAAACCCAAATTTATTCAGAATTAATGTAAAAAATATTACTGGATAATAATTTTAATTTTTAAATTTTTACTTCTTTTATAAGCATATATTTTTTTGATTAAAAATAAATTAATTAAAATATATATGTCGCTCTCATAATTTAATTTGTAATAAATATTTCTATAAAAATAAACTAATAAATAATTAAAATGAAGATTTAAAATTATAATAAATAGAAATAAAAATTTGATTTATTAATTATTAAGTAGTATATAGCGGTTTAATGGTTTATGTATTTAGGCATTATGAGGTTTAGTAGTTTACTGATTTAATTGTGTATGCACTTAGTGGTTTATAGGTTTTATTAAAAAAATAAAATAATAAAATATTTATTTTTATTTTTTTTTGATATTTTCAAAGGTTATAACCTTTGAAAATATAATAATTTTTAAATTTTTTTTATATGTGAATACTATATTTAGTTATAATAATCTTAATAATTATATATCATGTAAATTCAATATAAACAATTATAATGAAATATATTATATTACTGATCAAAAAATAAATTAATAAACTATTATTAATAAGATAGATATTATTTTAAATATATTTCCAAAACGTAAATTTATTCAAAATCAAAGTAAAATATATTACAAAATAATACTTTCTTTAATGTTTTGCTTCTTTTTATAAGTTTATATTTTTTGTTATTAAAAGTAAATTATTGAAATTATATTTGTCTTCCTCATAATTTATTTCTAATTAATAATTCTATAAAAATAAACCAATAGATAATTAAAATGAATATTTAAAATTATAATGAATACCAATAAAATAGAGATTTATTATTTATTATTCAGGATATACTAGTTTAATTGTTTAAGTATTTAGGTGTTTTGGGGTTTAGTGATTTAAGTGTTTAGGCCTTTAGTGATTTATAGTTTTTATTTAAAGAATGAAAAAATAAAAAATTTAATTTTTTGATTTTTTTTAATTTTTGAAGGTTATACCTTTGAAATTATAATAATTTTTAATTTTTTGTAAATGTGAATATATATTCAGTAATAATAATATTAATAATTATATATAATGTAACTCAATATAAATACTTTTATTAATAGATATTATAAAAATGATCAATAAAAAATTAATAAACTATTATTAATAAGAATGATATAAATTAAAATATAATTGCAACAACTAAAATGATTAAAAATCAAAATAAAATATATTACTATATAATAAATTTTTGTTTTTAAAATTTTGCCTCTTTTTATAAGGATATATATTTTTTTTGATGAAATATAAATTATTTAGATTAGATCTGTCTCACTAATAATTTATTTTGTAATTAATATTTCAATAAAAATAAACTGATAAATAATTAAAATAAAAAGTTAAAAATATAATTAATAAAAATTAAATTGAGATTTATGATTTTTTATTAATATATACCAATTTAATAGTTTAAGTATTTAAAAGTTTTATCATTAGGAGTTTAGTGATTTATGTTTTTAGGCATTTAGTGGTTTATAGGTTTTATTTAAACAATGAAATAACAAAAAAATTATTTTTGATATTTTTTCACATTTTCAAAGGTTATAACCTTTGAAAATATAATAATTTTAAAATTATTTAAAAATGTGAATACAATATTTAGTAATAATAATCATTATAATTATATATAATATAAACTAAATATAAACAATTTTATTGATAGATATGATATCAATTATCAAAAATAAATTAATATGCTATTATTAATATGATAGATATAAATTAAAATATAATTGCAAAACCTAAAAATATTCAAAATCCAAGTAAAATTTATTACTAAATAATAATTTTATTTTTTTAGTTTTTGCTTCTTTTTATAAGCTTATATTTTTTTTTGATAAAAAATAAATTATTTAAATTATATTTGTATCACTCATAATTTATTTTGTAATTAATATTTTAATAAATTATTTAAATTATATTTAGGATTTACTAGTTTAAAGGTTTAAGTATTAAGGGGCTTTTGTGTTTAGGAGTTTAGAGGTTTAAGTGTTTAGGCATTTAGTGGTTTATAAGTTTTATTTAAAAATTGATATAACAAAAAATTTATTTTTATTATTTTTTTAATTTTTGAAGGTTATAACCTTTGAAAATATATAATTTTTAAATTTTTTTCAAATGTAAATATAATATTTATTTATAATAATCTTAATAATTATAAGTCATTTAAATTCAATATAAATAATTACATTGCTAGATATTATAATAATGATCAAAAAAATGTAATAAACTATTATTAATAAGATAGATATTATTTAAAATATATTTGCAAAATCTAAATTTATTCAAAATCAAAGTAAAATATATTACTTAATAATAATTTTTTTAATGTTTTGCTTCTTTTATAACTTTATATTTTTGTTATTATAAATAAATTATTTAAATTAATTTGTCTTACTCATAATTTATTTTGTAATTTACAATTCTATAATAAAAAACTAATTAATAATTAAAATAATTATTTAAAATTATAATGAATAAAATAAAATTGAGATTTATTATTTATTATTCAAATGAATATTTAAAATAATTATTTAATGAATTATATCTGTCTCACTAATAATTGTTTATATTGAATTTATATGATATATAATTTTTATTATTATCATAACTATATAGTATTCACATTTAAAAAAATTTAAAAATTGTTATATTTTCAAAGGTTATAACTTTCAAAAATGAGAAAAAATAACAAAAAATAAATTTTTTGTTATATTATTAGTTTAAATAAAACTTATAAACCAATAAATACCTAAACACATAAATCTCTAAACTCTTAAACCCTGAAGCCCGTAAATACTTAAACCTTTAAACTCGTAAACCTTAAATATAATTTAAATAATTTATTGAAATATTAATTAAAAAATAAATTATGAGTGATACAAATATAATTAAAATAATTTATTTTTAATCAAAAAAATATATAATATTATAAAATGAGGCAAATACTAAAAAACAAAAATTATTATTTAGAAATAAATTTACTTTGATTTTTAATCATTTTAGTTTTGTAATTAAATTTTAATTTATATATATCATATTAATAATAGTTTATTAATTTATTTTTTGATTATTGATATAATTTCTATCAATAAAAGTGTTTATATTTAGTTGATATAATATATAGTTAAATTTATTATTATTACTAAATATTGTATTCACATTTTTAAAAAATTTTAAAATTATTATATTTTCAAAGGTTAATCTTTGAAAATTTGAAAAAATATCAAAAAAAAATTATTTGTTATTTTATTGTTTAAATAAACCTATAAACCACTAATTGTCTAAATACTTAAATGAATAACTTCTAAATCTCGAAAACCCTAAATAGATAATTTTTTTAATCAGATATATCCTAAATAATAAACAATAAATCTCATTTTTATATTTTTCATTATAATTTAAATATTCATTTTAATTATTAATTTGGTATTTTTATATAAATATTAATTATAAAATAAATTATGAGTTAGACAATTATAATTTATATAAATTATTTTTGATCAATAAAAATATAGATAAACTTATTAAAAGAAAAAAAAATTAAAACATAAGATTATTATATAATTATATAATTTGCTATGCTTCTGAATCATTATTGGTTTTGTAATTATATTTTAATTGATATCTATCTTATTAATAATAAATTTTTAATTTATTTTTTGATCATTATTAGAATATTTATCAATAAAATAGTTTATATTATAATTATTATTATAACTAAATATTGAATTCAATTTAGAAAACAATTTAAAAATTATTATATTTTGCAAGGTTAACCTTTGAAAATATCAAAAAATAATAAAAATAAATTTTTTGTTTTTTTATTTTTTAAATAAAACCTATAAACTACTAAATGCATGCACAGTTAAATGAGTAAACTCCTAGACCCCATAATGCCTAAATATAGAAACAATTAAACCGATATATAAAACATAATAAATAATAAATCTAATTTTTATTTCTATTTATTATAATTTTAAATATTCATTTTAATTATTTATTAGTTTATTTTTATTGAAATATTTATTACAAAATAAATTATGAGTGCTACACATATAATTTAAATAATTTATTTTTAATCAAAAAAAAATATGCTTTTAAAAAAAGTATAAAAGAAGTATTATTAAAAATTAAAAATTATTATCAACTAATATATTTTACTTTAATTTTGAATCTATTTGGTTTTGTAAATATTTTTTAATTAATATGTATCTTATTATAAATAGTTTATTAATTTAATTTTTGATCATTATTATAATATCTATCAATAAAATTGTTTAAATTTATTTTATATGATATAGAATTATTAAAATTATTATAACTAAATATTGTATTCACATTTCAAAAAATTTTAAATATTATTATATTTACAAATGTTATAACCTATGAAAATGACAAAAGATCACAAAATTTTTTTTTGTTATTTTACTATTTAAATAAAACCTATAAATCAATAAAAGCATAAAAACATAAATCACTAAACTCCTAAATGACAAAACCTCAAAATACTTAAACCATTAAACTGGTATACATTAATAATAAATCATAAATCTCATTTTAATTTTTATCTAGTATAATTTTAAATTTTTATTTTAATTATATATCAGTTTATTTTTATAGAAATATTAATTACAAAATAAATTATTAGTGAGACAGATATAACTTAAATTAACCCGGTATACCCTAAATAATTAATAATAAATCTTATTTTTTTCCATATAATTTTAAATATTCATTTTAATTATTAATTTTTTATTTTTATATAAATATTATTTAAAAAATATATTATGAGTTAGACAAATATAATTTATGTAAATTATTTTTAATCAAAAAAATATAAATAATCTTTTTAAAATAAAAAAAAATTCAAAACAAAAAATTATTATATACTAATATATTTTGCTTTACTTATGAATCTTTTTATGTTTTGTAATTATATTTTAATTGATATCTATCTTATTAATAATAGATTATTAATTTATTTTTTAATCATTATTAGAATATTTATCACTAAAATTATTTATGTTGAATTTATATGATATATAAATATAATGATTATTATAACTAAATATTGAATTTACTTTTGAAAAAAATTTAAAAATTATTATATTTTCAAAGGTTATAACATTTGAAAATATCAAAAAAATAATAAAAATAAATGTTTTGTTATTTTATTTTTTAAATAAAACCTATAAACCACTAAATGCATACACAATTAAATCTGTAAACACCTAAACCCCTAATACCTAAATACATAAACCATTAAACTGCTATATAATACATAATAATTAATAAATCTAATTTTAATTTCTATTTATTATAGTTTTAAATATTCATTTTAATTATTTATCAGTTTATTTTTATCGAAATATTTATTATAAAATAAATTATGAGTGCAACAAATATAATTTAAATAATTTATTTTTAATCAAAAAAATATATACTCTTTTAAAAGAAGTAAAAATTAAAAAATTAAAAATTATTATCCAGTAATATTTTTTACATTAATTTTGAATCAATTTGGGTTTTGTAAATAATTTTTAATTAATATCTATCTTATTATTAATAGTTTATTAATTTAATTTTTGATAATTTATTATAATATCTATCAATAAAATTATTTATATTGAATTTATATCATATATAATTACTAATATTATTATAACTAAATATTGTATTCACATTTCAAAAAATTTTAAATAGTATTATATTTTCAAAGGTTATAATCTATGAAAATTACAAAAAATTACAAATTTTTTTTGTCATTTTATTGATTAAATTAAACCTATAAACCACTAAATGCCTAAAAACCTAAATCGCTAAACTCCTAAAATACAAAACCTCTAAATACTTAAACCATTAAACTAGTATACATTAATAATAATTCATAAATATTATTTTAATTTTTATTTAGTATAATTTTAAATTTTTATTTTAATTAATTTTCAGTTTATTTTTATAGAAATATTAAATACAAAATAAATTATTAGTGAGACTATCTAATTTAAATTAGACCGGTATACCCTAAATAATATCATTTTTTAAATTATAATTTTAAATATTCATTTTAATTATTTATTTGTTTATTTTTATAAAAATATTAATTACAAAATAATTTATATAAATTATATAAATATAATTTATATAATTTATTTTACATCAAAAAATTATAGATAAACTTTTTAAAAGAGAAAAAAATTTCAAAACAAAAAATTATTGTATAGTAATATATTTTGCTTTGCTTCTGAATCATTTTAGGTTTTGTAAATTAATTATTATTGATATCTATCTTATTAATAATATATTATTAAGTTATTTTTTCATCATTATTAGAATATTTATCAATAAAAATGTTTATATTGAATTTATATGATATATAAATATAATGATTATTATAACGAAATATTATATTCACATTTGAAAAAAATTTAAAAATTAATATATTTTCAAAGGTTACATTTGAAAATGTGAAAAAATAAAAAAAAATATTTTTTCTTTGTTATTCTATTGTTTAAATAAAACCTATACACCACAAAATGCCTAAGCATTTAAATCACTAAACTACAAAATCCCGATACCCCTATATAGATAATTCTTTAAATCGGTATACCCTAAATAATAATTAATAAATATCATTTTTATTTGTTTTCATTATAATTTAAAAAATTCATTTTGATTGTTTAGTTTTTTATTTTTATATATGTATTAATTATAAAATAAATTATGAGTTAAAAATATATTTTATAAAAATTATTTTTCATCAAAAAATTGATAAGCTTATAAAAATAATAAAAATTTAAAAACAAATAATTAATATTTATTAATTATTTTGAATCATTTTAGGTTTTGATATTATATTTTAAGTAATATCAATCTTATTCAATATAGATTTTTAATTTATTTTTTGATAATTATGAGAATATCTATCAATAAAATTGTTTATATTGAATTTGTATGATATATAATTATTATGATTATTATAAATAAATATTGTATTCACTTTTGAAAAAAATTTAAAAATTATTATATTTTCAAAGGTTATATACTTAAAAAATGAGAAAAAATAATAAAATAAAATTTTTAGTTATTTTATTTTTTAAATAAAACCTATAGATCATTAAATGCTTACTTACTTAAATTAGTAAGCTCATAAACTCCGAAACCCCTAAATACATGAACATTTTAACATCTATATACTACTTAATAAATAATAAATCTCATTTTTATTTCTTTTTATTATTATTTTAAATATTCATTTTAATTATTTATATTTTAAATATTTAGAAAAATGAATTTCAAAATAATTTTCGAGTAAGACATATATTATTAAAATAATTTATTTTTAATCAAAAAAAATATAAGCTTATAAAAAGAAGGCAAATTTAAAAATTAAATACTATTATTTAATAATATATTTTGATTTTGAATCATTTTGTGTTATATAAATATATTTTAATTAATATTTATATTATTAATAATAGTTTATTAATTTAATTTTTGATCATTATGATAATATCTATCATTAAAATTATTTATATTAAATTTATATGATATTTAATTAGTAAGATTAATATAATTATACATAGTATTTACTTTTCAAAAAATTTTAAAAATTATTTTATATTTAAAGCTTATAACCTTGGAAAATCAGAAAAAATTTAAATTTTTTTTTATTTTTATTATATAAATAAAACCTTTAAACGACTAAATACCTAAAAACATAAATTGATAATCTCCTTAACGACAAAACTCCTAAATAATCAAACCATTAAACCGGTATACCACATATAATAAATCTTAAATGTTATTTTAATTTGTATTCATTATAATTTTCAATATTCATTTTAATTATTTATTAGTTTATTTTTTATCGAAATATTAATTACAAAATAAATAATGAGCTAGACAACTATTATTTTAATAATTTATTTTTAATCAAAAAGAAATATAAGCATATAAAAAGAAATAAAAATTTAAAAACAAAAAATTATTATTTAGTAATAATTTTTACTTGGATTTTGAATATTTTTCGGTTTTGCAATTTTATTTTAATTTATATCTATCATATTAATAATGGCATATTAATTTATTTTTTGACAATTGATATCATATCTATCAATAAAATTGTTTATATTTAGTTTATACTATATATAATTATAATGATTATTATTACTAAATATTGTATTCACATTTTTAAAAAATTTTAAATATATTATATTTTCAAAGGTTTTAACCTTTGAAAATGTGAGAAAATATCAAAAATAATTTTTTTGTTATTTCATTGTTTAAATAAAAACTATAAACCCCTAAATGCCTAAAAACATAAATCACTAAAGTCATAAACGATAAAACCTTTAAATACTTTAAATATTAAACTAGTATACATTAATAATAATTCATAAATATCATTTTAATTTTTATATAGTATAATTTTAAATTTTATTTTAATTATTTATCAGTTTATTTTTATAGAAATATTAATTACACAATAAATTATTAGTGAGACAGATCTAATTTAAATTAGACAACTATCCCCAAAATAATAAAGAATAAACCTCAAAAAAAAATTTCATTATAATTTTAAATATTCATTTTAATTATTTATTTATTTATTTTTATATAAATATTAATTAAAAAATAAATTATGAGTTAGACAAAAAAATATGGATAAACTTTTTAAAAAAAATTTCAAAACAACAAATTATTATATAGTAATATATTTTGATTTCTTCTGAATCATTTTACGTTTTTTATTATATTTTAATTGATATCTATTTTATTAATAATAGATTATTAATATATTTTTTGATCTTTTTTAGAATATTTATCAATAATATTGTTTATATTGAATTTATATGATATATAAATATAATGATTATTATAACTAATTATTGAATTCACTTTTGTAAAAAATTGGAAAATAATTATATTTTCAAATGTTATAACATTTGAAAATATCAAAAAATAATAAAAATAAATATTTTGTAATTTTAATTTTTAAATAAAACCTATAAACCACTAAATGCATACACAGTAAAATCAGTAAACTCCTAAGGCCCGTAATACCTAAATACATAAACCATTAAAATGATATATACTACTTAATAATTAAGAAATCAAATTTTTATTTCAATTTATTATTATATTAAATATTAATGTTAATTATTTATATGTTTATTTTATAGGAATATTTTTTACAAAATAAATTATGAGTGCGACAAATATAATTTAAATAATTTATTTTTAATCAAAAAAAAATATACGCTTATAAAAGAAGTAAAATTTTAAAAATTAAAAATTATTATTCAGTATTATTTTTTACTTTAATTTTGAATTAATTTCGGTTTTGTAAATATTTTTTAATTAATATCTATCTCATTATTAATAGTTTATTAATTTAATTTTTGATCATTATAATAATAACAATTAATAAAATTGTTTATACTGAATTTATATGATATATAATTATTAAAATTATTATAACTAAATATTGTATTCACATTTCAAAATATTTTAAATATTAATATATTTTCAAATGTTATAACCTATGAAAATGACAAAAAATTACACAATTTTTTTTTGCTATTTTCTTGTGTAAATAAAACCTATAAACCAATAAATGCCTAAAAATATAAATCGTTAGACTCATAAATGACAAAACATTCAAATACTTAAACTATAATTTGGTATACAATAATAATAAATAATAAATCTCATTTTAATTAATATTAAGCATAATTTTAAATTTTTATTTTAATTATTTATCAGTTTATTTTTATAGAAATATTAATTGCAAAATAAATTATTAGTGAGATAGATCTATTTTAAATAATTTATTTTTTATCAAAAAAATATATATGCTTATAAAAAGAGACAATTTTAAAAACAAAAATTTATTATTTTGTATTATATTTTTTTTGATTTTGAATCATTTTAGTCTTTGCAATTATATTTTAATTTATATCATTCTTATTAATAATAGTTTATTAATTTTTTATTGATCATTATTATAATATCTATTAATAAAATTATTCATATCGAATTTACATTATATATAATTATTAAGAATATTATAACAAAATATTATATTAACATTTAAAAAAAATAAAAATTATTATATTTTAAATAGTTATAACCTTCAAAAATTAAAAAAATCAAAAAATTTAATTTTTGATTTTTTTTATTCTTTAAATCAAAGTATAAATCACTAAAATCCTAAACACTTAAATCACTAAACCCGAAAACACATAAATACTTAAACTATTAAACTAGTATATCCTGAATAATAAATAATAAATATCAATTTATTTGTATTCATTATAAATTTAAATATTCATTTTAATTATTTATTAGTTTAATTTTATAGTATTATAAATTAAAAATAAATTTTGTGGAAGAAAAATATAATTTAAATAATTTACTTTTAAAAACAAGAAATATAAACTTATAAAAATGAAGCAAAACATCAAAAAAATTATTATTTACTATTATATTTTACTTTGATTTTGAATAAATTTATATTTTGTAAATATATTTTAAAAAATATCTATCTTATTAATAATAGTTTATTAATTTATTTTTTGATCATTAATATATTATCTATCAATATAATTGTTTATATTGAATTAACATGATATATAATTATTAAGATTATCATAATTAAATATAGTATTCACATATAAAAAAAATTTAAAAATTATTATATTTTCTAAGGTTATATCCTTCAAAAATGAGAAAAGATAACAAAAATAAATTTTTTGTTTTATCATTGTTTAAATAAAACATATAAATCACTAAATGCCTAAATAAATAAATCTCTAAACTCTTAAACCCCAAAGCCCCTAAATACCTAAACCTTTAAACTTGTAAACCTTAAATATAATTTAAATAATTTATAGAAATATTAATTACAAAATAAATTATGAGTGGGAAAAATAATTTAAATAATATATTTTTCAACAAAAAAATATATATGCTTATAAAATGATGCAAAAACTTAAAAAAAATTATTATTTAGTAATAAATTTTACATTAATTTTGAATAATTTTAGGTTTTTTTAATTATATTTTAATTTATATCTATCATATTAATAATAGTTTAATAATTTATTTTTTGATTATTGATATAATATTATCAATAAAATTGTTGATATTTAGTTTATATTATATATAGTTATAATAATTAAAATTACTAAATATTGTATTCACATTTTTAAATAATTTTAAAATTATTATTATTTCAAATGGTATGACATTTGAAAATTTAAAAAATATCAAAAATAATTTTATTGTTATTTCATTTTTAAAATAAAAGCTATAAATCATTAAATGCCTAAATACTTAAATCAATAACTTCTAAATCTCAAAAACCCTAAATAGATAAATTTTTTAACAGGTATATCCTAAATAATAAATAATAAATAATAAATTTCATTTTTATTTTTTTCATTATAATTTTAAATGTTCATTTTAATTATTTAATTGTTTATTTTTATATAAATATTTATTACAAAATAATTTATGAGTTATACAAATATAATTTATGTAAATTATTTTTCAAAAAATATATAGATAAACTTATTAAAAGAAGAAAAAAATTAATAACAAAAAAATTATTATATAGTAATATATTTTCTTTGTCTCTGAATCATTTTAGGTTTTTTAATTATATTTTAATTGATATCTAACTTATTAATAATGAATTATTAATTTATTTTTTGATCATTATTAGAATTTTTATGAATAAAAATATTTATATTTAATATATATGATATATAGATTTAATAATTATTATAACTAAATATTGTATTCACTTTTGAAAAAAATTTTAAAACTATTATATTTTCAAAGATTATAACCTTTGAACATGTGAAAAAACAATAAATTTTTTTTTAATTTTATTGTTTAAATAAAACCTATAAATCACTAAATGCCTAAACACTTAAATCACTAAACTACAAAATCCCGATACCCCTATATACATAAACATTTAAACGAGTTGATCCTAAAAAATAATTAATAAATCTCATTTTTATTTGTTTTCATTATAATATAAAAAATTTATTTTGATTGTTTAGTATTTTATTTATATATATATATATTAATTATAGAATAAATTATGAGTTAAAAATATAATTTATAAAAATTATTTTTTTAAAAAATAGATAAGCTTATAAAATGAATAAAAATTTAAAAACAAATAATTAAGATTAAGTAATATATTTTGCTTTGCTTTTGAATTATTTTAGGTTTTGATATTATATTTTAAGTAATATCAATCTTATTCATAATAGATTTTTAATTAATTTTTTGATAATTTTTAGAATATCTATCAATAAAATTGTTTATATTGAATTTATATGATATATAATTATTATGATTATTATAAATAAATATTTATTCACTTTTGAAAAAAATTTTATAAAATTATTATATTTTCAAAGGTTATAACCTTTGAAAATATCGAAAAATAATAAAAATAATTTTTTTTATTTTTTTTCTTAAATAAACATATAAACCACTAAATGCATACACAGTTAAATCAGTAAACTCCTAAACCCTATAATGCCTAAATACATTAACCATTAAACTGCTATATACTACTTAATAATTAATAAATCTAATTTTTATTTCTATTTAATATAATTTTAAATATTCATTTTAATTATTTATTTGTTTATTTTTATTGAAATATTTTTTATAAAATAAAGTATGAGTTTGAAAAATATAATTTAATTAATTTATTTTTAATAAAAAAAATATACT
Source organism: Sapria himalayana (assembly GCA_029783825.1). Taxonomy (NCBI): domain Eukaryota; kingdom Viridiplantae; phylum Streptophyta; class Magnoliopsida; order Malpighiales; family Rafflesiaceae; genus Sapria; species Sapria himalayana. Next base: position 71,120 of record JAREIK010006601.1, on the reverse strand, counting down.
CTTATAAAAGAAGTAGAAATATAAAAATTAAAAATTCTTATGCAGTAATATATTTTGCTTTAATTTTGAATCAATTTGGGTTTTGTAAATATTTTTTAATTAATATCTATCTTTTTATTAATAGTTTATTAATTTAATTTTTGATCATTATTATATTATCTATCAATAAAATTTTTTATATTGAATTTATATGATATATAATTATTAATATTATAATAACTAAATATTGTATTCACATTTCAAAAAATTGTAAATATTATTATATTTTCAAAGGTTATAACCTATGAAAATGTTAACAAATTATAGAAATTTTTTTTGTTATTTTATTTTTTAAATAAAACCTAAAAACATAAATTGCTAAATTCTTAAATGATAAAACCTATAAATACTTATTCCAATAAACTGGTATAGATTAATATAAAATCATAAATCTCATTTTAATTTTTATTCAGTTTAATTTTAAATTTTTATTTTAATTATTTATCAGTTTATTTTTATAGAAATATTAATTATGAAATAAATTAATTGTGAGATAGATCTATTTTAAATTAAAATAGTATCCCTAAATAAAAAATAATAAATCTCATTTTTTTTCATTATAATTTTAAATATTCATATTAATTATTTATTTGTTTATTTATATATAAATATTAATTACAAAATAAATTTAGCTAGACAAAAATAATTTATATAAATTATTTTTCATCGAAAAATTATAGATAAACTATTTAAAAGAAAAAAAATCTTCATAACAAAAAATTATTATATAGTAATATATTTTGCTTTGCTTCTGAATCATTTTAGGTTTTGTAATTATATTTTAATTGATATCTATCTTATTAATAATAGATTATTAATTTATTTTTTGATCATTATTTGAATATTTATCAATAAAATTATTTATATTGAATTTACATGATAAAAATTATTATATTTATATTTAAAAATAATTTAAAAATTATTATATTTTTAAAGGTTATCATCTTTGAAAATGAGATAAAATCACAAAAATATATTTTTTGTTATTTTATTGTTTATATAAAACCTATAAACTACTAAATGGTTAAATCATTAAACTCCTAAACCCCAAACCCCCAAAAACCTTAAATACTTAAACATTTAAACCATCTTTAAAGGTTTAAGTAATTATAAATAATATATAGATATCTATCAATAAATAATAGTTTATTAATTTATTTTTTGATCATTATTATAATTATATTTATATTTAGTTTATTAATATCTTTCAATAAAATTGTTTATTTTTAATTTACATGATATATAATTATTAAGTTTATTATAACTAAATATTGTATTCACATTTAAAGAAAATTTCAAAATTATTATATTTATAAAGGTTATAATCTTCAATTTAAAAAAAAATCATAAAAATAATTTTTTTGTTATTTAATTATTTAAATAAAACCTATAAACCACAAAATACCTAAATACTTAAATTACTAAACTCTTAAACCCTGATACTACTCCAACACACGCACATAGCGACTGACCATAGTACACATGTGCACATATTCTTGTCCATTTTGGTGTAGCATTTAAAGGGGCGAGTAAGTCCTGTAAGCAGTCATAAGTATTGCCCACAATCTTATAGAGGGCCCCACTAGCAAGCCGGGATGATAATATTCAGACAACTGATGAGAACGAGCAAAGTGGTCGGGAGTAAACCCAGGAGTAGCTAGGAGTGGGTCCCACCAGCCCTATCAGGCAGTAAAGAGGGCCACCCAACTGTCGCCCAATAGGAGTAGCGAGTAATCCATGAGTAATTGGAGAGCTGGAAAAATTTGAAGCATCACCAAGCAGGCCAGTAAGCAATGGAGTCCAAACCAGCCACACGGGAGCGAAAGATTCAAACTTGTAGTTTATGTTTGTAGTCTTATTTGTATTTTGGACTTTGTATGCACCATGTACTTGTAGAGATGGATCATGACATACACACACAATCTTGTTTATTTCTATGTAGCATGCAATGAGGGCAACTGGACCCATGAGTATCTCTAATTGGGGCCCACTAATGCATTTTGTAAATACACATTAGGCAATGCTACACTTCCGGGAGCAAAGATCAATCTTTATACCATTTTGTAATTTTACTTGTATTATAGCTTGGTTGTAAGGGTAGATAATTAAATTATGAGATGGACCTCATCACTCATGCACACCATTGCTTGCATATTTTTTGATATTTTGTCGGTGCAACATACAACCACTTCTTGGAGCTCGAGGAGGAAGCATTCTAACCCAAAAGATATTCTTTTGAGGATCATTGGAGCAAAAGCATGTGGAATTTAGAGGTGAGAATGAATTGACAAAGTGCCGTAGATATGGACGTGTGGATTTATGGGTATTCAGTTTATATGTATTCCATTGCATAGCAACAACATATGCAAACGCTTGATACTGCATGTAACACACATGCACAATCTTATATTTGCATAGTTTTAATATGGTGCATCATTCAAGTTCTTCCAAAAGGCTTGGACAAATCTGAATGGAAAGGTAGTGCGCTTAATGACTCAATGCCAACTCTGAAGTCCGGGAATGCCTGGTGATTTTAATTGTATTCATACGCTTGAAATTATTACACATTATGTTTTTTTATGTATTTTATGCATATAATCGTTAAGGTGCATAGGATTTGGTGGGCTTGCCTAAATTAGACAGTTTTTTAGTCTCTTGTAAGCTGTGTGCCTAAATGATAAATAAAGTGTGTATTTTCCAAAAAAAAAACAAAAAAAATCATAAACCCTAAACTTTAAATCTAATACCTTAAACGATAAACTATAACCCTAACCCATATACCCTAAATCCTAAATCTCATGTTTTGCACTTTTATAATCAAATGACTAAGTGTTATATTTAAATTGAAATTTACAACTTTTAGGAATGTCACGGATTTATCTTTTTGTATATGTAACACAAAGTCATGACTCAAGGGGTGAGTTATGGATTCAGTCTCTTTCTTGCTTTAGATTATTGTAGCATTAGCAATGGTCATGATTGTATATTTTGTCTCTAGAACACAAAATAATATCGATGAGAATATGCCATAACTTGTGTCTCTCTGTTGAACATATTGTTATGGCAATAAGAATGATCATGAATACATATTTAATAACTATAATACTGGGTCATAGTATTGGATATGACCATAGCTTGTGCATTTTATCTTTATATTACAAAGTCATTGCACTAGGAATGATTGTAACTTTGGAAATTCCTCAAGACCAAAAGTCATGACGCTAGAAATAGTTAAAGCTCGAGTACTACTCTTTATAACTTTCTATAGCTAAAATTCTTGGGATTGGAAATATCACTAAGGCTTTTTCCTTTGATTTGTGACCTCAAGTGTCAATATGCAAGACTAATATTTTGAGCAATGATTAAAACCTTTTATACATTTGAATATGATTCATTTACAGCTTTTTGGGTATTGTTAGTTTGTATACATAACTCATTTAATATAAAAAGAAAGAAATGATACTTTTCATATCCATGATGATATAAAAAAGGCTTAGACATGCCAATAAAATAAATTTTTTGATTCTTGATTGAAAGAGAGCCCATACTTCTTGCCCTGCTCAAACCACCCTGGGGCTAGTTTGTTCTAATAGGCTACAAGATGGTTATTTTTTTAGAAGTGAACTATGTTTTAAAAAAATTTCTTTGAGTGTGTGCATGAGAGATATTTTAGAAGAAATTACAATAATCAAATTAAATAGCATCCTCAACAACTAGCTATTTCAACACATAGGGGTACAACTTTGGTTTAGTCTGTTAGCATACATGAGTCAAACTACCTTTGATATCCCCATGATTCAACATCAAATATGATAAGATATAATAGAGATAGAGTAAAAGCTCCTATTATTTTGATTAGAGCTTTAGCAATCATTTAAGAACTGAGAGAGGAACAAAATAAATTATTTTAATTATATAGTATAATTTTAATACTTATTTTAATTATTTATCAGTTTATTTTTATAGAAATATTAATTACAAAATAAATTATTAGTGAGACAGATCTAATTTAAATTAAACTGGTATATCCTAAATAATAAAGAAATAATCTTATTTTTTTTCATTTTAATTTTAAATATTAAAATTTAATTATTTATTTGTTTATTTATATATAAATATTTATTACAAAATAAATTATGAGTTACACAAATATAATTTATATAAATTATTATTCTTCAAAATAATATAGAAAAACTTTTTTTAAGAAAAAAAAAATTAAAACAAAAAATTATTATATAGTAATATATTTTGCTTTGCTTCTGAATCATTTTAAGTTTTGTAATTATATTATAATTGATATCTATCTTATTAATAATAGATTATTAATTTAATTTTTGATCATTATTAGAATATTTATCAATAAAATAGTTTATATTGAATTTATATGATATATAAATATAATAATTATTATAACTAAATATTGAATTCACTTTTGAAAAAAATTTAAAAATTATTTTATTTTCAAAGGTTATAGCCTTTGAAAATCAGAAAAAATCATAAATAAAATTTTAAATTTTTATTATATAAATAAAACCTATCAACCACTAAATAATCAAACCATTAAACTGGTATACAATATATAATAAATCATAAATCTCATTTTAATTTGTATTCATTATAATTTTAATTATTCATTTTAATTATTTATTAGTTTATTTTTTATAGAAATATCAATCACAATATAAATAATGAGGGAGACAAATATAATTTTAATAATTTATTTTTAATCAAAAAAAATATAAGATTATAAAAAGAAGTAAAAATCTAAAAACAAAAAAGTATTTTTAGTAATATATTTTGCTTTGATTTTGAATCATTATATATAGGATTTGCAATTAAATTTTAATTGCTATCAATCTTATTAATAAAAGTTTATTAATTTATTATTTGATCATTTTTATAATATCGAACAATAAAATTACTTATATTCAATTAAAATGTCTTATAATTATTAAGTTATTATAACTATATATTATATTTACATTTGAAAAAAATTTAAAAATTATTATATTTTCATAGGTTATAACCTTCAAAAATGATATAAAATCTCTAGACTTCTAAACCCCAAAACCCCCTAAATACTTAAACCATTAAACCTATATAACTTAAATAATAAATAATAAATCACATTTTTATTTGTATTCAGTATACTTTTAAATATTCATTTTAATTATTTTTTAGTTTATTTTTATAGAAATAATAATTACAAAATAAATAATGAGTGAGACAAATATACTTTAAATAAATTATTTTTTAAGAAAAAAAATAAGCTTATAAAAATAAACAAAATTTCAAAAATTTAAAATTTTATTTAGTAATATAATTTACTTTGATTTTGAATTATTTTGTGTTCTGCAGATATATTTTAATTAATATCTATCTTATTAATAATAGTTTTTAAATTTATTTTTGATCATTTTTATAATATATATTAATACATTTATTTATATTGAATCAACAACAAATATAATTATTAAGATTATTATAACTAAGTATTGTATTCATATTTTAGAACTATTAAAAAATTATTATATTTTCAAAGTTTATAATATTTGAAAATCACGAAAATTCATAAAAATAAAATTTTTGTTATTTCATTGATTAAATAAAACCTAAATGTGTAAACATATAAATCAATAAACTCATTAACACCAAAACCACAATAAAGTTAAATCATTAAAAAGGTATACCCTAAATAATTAATCATAAATCTCATTTTTATTAGTATTCATTATAATTATTAATATATATTTTTTAATTATTTATTAGTTTATTTTTATATAAATATAAATTAAAAAATAAATTAATAGTTAGACAAATATAATTTAAATAATTTATTTTTCATCAAAAAATTTATAAGCTTATAAATGGATACAAAAATTTAAAAATTTACAATTAATATTTAGTAAAATATTTCACTTTGATTTGAATCATTTTAGGATTTGAAAATATATTTTAAATAATATTTATCTTATTAATAATTGTTTATTAATCTTTTGTATGATCATTATTATAAAATATATCAATATAATTGTTTATATTGAATTTACATGATATATAATTATTAAGATTAGCAAAATTAATTATAGTATTCACATTTAAAAAAAATTAAAAATTGTTATAGTTTCAAAGGTTATATTAAATTTTTGTTATTTTATTTTTTAAATAAAACCTATAAACCACTAAATGCTAGGGGTGATCATGGGACGGGACGAGATGGAGATTACAAATCTCCAATCCCTTCCCACATTTTGGAAATTTTTTTTTGAAGATCCATACCTATCCCATAGGTTGAAAATATCGGGATGGGACTGGATGGAGATTGGGGATTTTGGGTAGGAGAAAATGATTCCGGGACTGAAAGGAGTTCGGACATTTTTTTCAATTTATTTTCTTCAAACCAGCCAAGTTAGTTCATGTCGAAACCTTTTGTTGTACCATTTATCATTCCTTAGTTATGTATCTTTCAAACTCAAATTAGGCTAATTTAGTTTTGTCAAATAGGCAGAATAGCACAAACGAGTTCCATTACCTTGGCAAAAGCTTTGATGTGCAGAAAAGGATAGAAATGTTAAATAGAACGGGACCGAGTTGTATGCTTAATTTGTTCTTTGTTTTTTCACAAGTTGGCTTTGTTCAGGCGAGTGAAAGTTAACCATAATAGCAATACTCCATTTTTTAAATAATTACTTAAAATATTAAGGAATAGCTTAAGATGACCACAAACAATGGTAGCATCAATTACTACTTAAGTAATTGCTAAAATTAGGCAGCTTAATATAACAAAAAAATATAACTAATAAAAACCATGATAATAATCATTTCAAAGGTCCGTCCCGTAACAGCAACGAAAATCCAAACCCAATTAATTATCTTTTTTACAACTATGCACTTTTTTTCCTCCACTATAGAAGGACAACCAAAGATAAAACCGTGTTTATCATGTAGACATAAATTTCTAAGATGAAAGAGTAATAAAAAAACAAAATATTACCTTATAAAATTTTATACACCGATTCCAAATTTAGTTGGCCAACTACAGTTGGAAGAATATTTGGATCATGAGACCCCTCTGAAAATTGTAATTGAACCATATTTTTATTAAATTGAATGAATTAAATAAGTAAAATTGAAATTAAAAGTTACAAGATTTGTATACTAACCTGATTCATTATCATCAAGGTCTTGAACTAATTCTTCAATTTCAATTGGGTTGTTTGAGCTTCTCAACCAATCTTGTAGACATATGAGAACTTCAGCTGTAATAGGTGTTAAAGAACTCCTAAATTTATCTAAAGTTTTTTCCCCAGTGCTAAATGTAGATTCGTAGGTCATAGTAGATGCTTGGATAGCAAATACATCCCTTGCTACACTTTCCAAAGAAGGATACCTAACCTCATTTACCTTCCACCAGTATAGAAGATCAAATTAAATTCTATTTTTATCAAGTTTGTCTTTTAAGTACCTATCTAACTCTTCCAAAGCTGCAACTTCTTGTTCTTTCTCCAATTCAACAAAAAAAATCATCAACATAAGTATCACTACGATCAAAGAAATCATCATTTTTCTTCAACACAGTAGAAGAGAAATCATCTTCTTTTGATTGCGAAAACCCTTGCTAGGCGAAAACTCGGCGATAACTCGGCGAAAAATCTCCTGCGGTTTTCTCTTGATTCCTCTCTCGTGATTTACCTTAAATTAACTGTTATGTGAATTTGCTTCGTGTATTGCTGTTTGATTTAACTTCTCTCGCGTTTTCTATAACATTTTCATCTTGCGAATATCTTGGATAAACTGTTAATGTGGATTGTTGGGTGAAATATCGCGTAAATTGCTCAGTGAACTGCTATTGTATGTTATATTTGCAAAGCGTTATTATGAGTAATTGCTAGTTTTTACGCAACAAAGTGTTCATTGATTCTCTCGTGAAATTAAGCATATTTATAAAAAAGGAAAACGGTAATGGGCATGAAGTAATACGGGCGAGCAGGAACAACAACACGCGTAAGAAATATTAAGTTAGTAGAAGCCGGAAGCCTTGGTTCCTCTCACATTTTTTTTTCCTGTGTTATTAAGTCTTTTGTGATTTCTGTGCAAATATTAAGTTTTCTGGAGTAAACGGTTATTAAGTCTTCTGGGATTTCCTGTGTTATTAAGCCTTGGTTCCTCCAGAAATTAGTTTTCTGGAGTAAACGGTTCGGCGAACAGTTGTGGGAATTTCTGTGCTAACTACTCTGGGATTCACTGTTCGAAAGTGTAAGTTTATGTCTAGATTGTGACTCCACTACTGTTTAAACCTAGTCCATAACAAGATGAGTATGGAAAAATCTGACTTATGTTTAAATAAGTCGTTTGCTTCGATGGTAAAGGGAACCGTGCCGATTTCACGTATCCAATGGAACAAAAACGGGCTCCCGGCCATCATCTTCTCAGCTGAGGAATCTCGTAGGCTCTTAGAGCCATTCAAATACACACTCGTTGGTAAGTTCTCTCACGGTAGGCCTCGTGCGATTGGAGTTCAGAAATTCATTGATAATTTAAAGCTCAAGGGGAAGGTGAAATTTGCTGATTTCGATGCCAAGCATGTCGTGCTCCAATGCTCTCTACTAGAAGATCAATATCATCTATGGCAGCGTGGATTATGGCAAGTTGATGGCTTCCCCATGCGTATACTGAAGTGGACAAAGTAGTTTACTCCTCTTGAAGAGCCGCCTATAGCTCCGGTATGGTTTACATTGCCTTATTTGCCACTTCATCTCTTCTCTGAATCATCTCTCTATGCAATTTCATCATGCTTGGGTAAGCCCATGTTAAGAGATGAAGCCACAAGAACCATGTCTAGGCCGAATAAAGCACGTGTATGTGTCGAGCTAAACCTCTTAACTAAACTGCCTGATAAAGTATGGATAGGTAGTGGGGAAGGGGAAAAGGCCGAGGGGTATTGGCAAACTGTCTTCCCCGAAAGCTTCCCTTCCTACTGTACAAAGTGTAAGAGGCTCGGGCATGATATTTTATCGTGCAAGGTGGGGAAAGAAGACGGGCAGCAGCATGAGGGAGGAGGTAGGAAGGAGATGCAATGGGTAAGGAAAGAGGAGGCTTCGGTTCTAAATATCCAGCCGAAGGGAGATCTGAATAATGGAATAATTTCTAGCATCCCTCCAGATTATCCAAACATTACCCAGGATGAAGGAACCTCGAAAGAGCCGAACGTGGGGATAGAGAATGAGGTTAGCTTAAATAAAGGATGGGAGGAGGTAAAACACAAGAAAAAATATAAAAAAAAGCATCTAAAACAAGAATTGTATTGAAAAAAGTCTTGATGATGATGCGTGGATAGATGAGGATCTTCTGGATTTTCCTGAAGAAGATTCGGTAATTTTTAGTTGCCCTTCAATTCATAAGAGTGAAGAATCTCAAGAAGAGCCTGAGGCGAAAGCAAAGGATGATATATATATTTATAATGAAGATTGGGGGAATCTTTCGAGAACCCAATCCATGGAGGCCCTAAAGCAAATGGCCATGGTGCTTGGAAAGCAGGTAAAATATAAGGAGATTAGGTATGAATTTCCTCACACTCCTAAAACAATAAGAAACTCAAAAAAATATGCTAATAGCTCTTATGAATCTAAGCGCACAACTCGAGCTCAAGCTAAATTAGTTTGTAATTGATAGATGCCTATATTGGAATGTTAGGGGGATAGCTAATAGCCCCACGATAAATAGGTTAAGACTCTTAATTAAAGAACACAAAATCTCACTACTGATTATTGCAGAACCAATGGTTCTGCAAGATCAACTAAATAAATATAGAGAAATTTTAGGATTTAATAAGGTGTATGCTAATCTAAATAGTAAACTCTGGATTTTATGGCACAGTAAATTGAAAATTGAAATAATAAAAGATACTGAACAAATAGTACATTTCAAATTAGATAAGAACACAAATCAAATAATCTCAGCAGTTTATGCAAAAAATGACAAACAATCTAGGTTGGCCTTATGGGAATAAATGAAAGATATAGCAAGTAGAAATTTACCTTGGTTTATAGGAGGCGACTTTAACATAATTAGAAGCCCTCAATAAAAGAAGGGAGGCAAACCGCCGGATAAGGTAGCCATGAAACATTTTAACGATACAATAGCCATTACGAATCTAATGGAAATTGATTTCACCGGCTCAAGATATACCTGGTGCAACAATTGGAAAAAAAGAGGAGTTATCTGGGCCCGACTGGATAGTATTATGTGTAACATAAAGTGGGTCACCTCACAAGGGATTACGGGGCTTAGACACCTAAATAGAACTTGCTCTGACCATAGCCCCCTGCTTATTACGATTCAAAGTAACCAGGGTAATACATCTAATTTTAAATTTCAAAATATGTGGGTAAAGCATGCGAGCTTTGCAGGACTCATCAGAGAGTCCTGGAAAGAACCAGCAGAGGGTAAACCGATGCAAGTTCTATCAATTAAACTTCTGAGGCTAAAAGCTTGTTTAAAAACATGGAATAAAGAGGTTTTTGGAAAATTAAATCAGGAGCTAAAAAACTTAGAGGAAAAAGTAGCCAAGCTGGAGGACGATTTTGACTCCACGAATAACTATGAAACTCGGATAGAATTAAGCAAGGCTAAAGGAGAATTGAGATTGAAATTACACATGGAAGAAATTTATTGGAAACAACGAGCAAAAATAAAATGGTTAAAGGATGGGGATCGCAATACTAAATTTTTTTATAATATGTCTAAAATAAAATCTCAAAAAAATAAAATTAAAGGTCTAATAAATAAAGAAGGGAAATGGGTAGAAGAGGAAAAGGAAAAAGGTGCTCTCTTTAAAAATTTCTTTGAAAATCAGCTATGTAGTCAGTCAAGTAGGACAAATAATTCTCTAATGCAAGAGATCAGGATGACCATTACGGAAGCTCAGAACCAATTAATGGAATCGATCCCAGAAGAACCAGAAGTCAAAGAAGCTGTCTTTAGCATGGATAAAGATAGTGCTACATGACCTGATGGTTGGAACAACTATTTTTATCAGGTAAACTAGAACACGATTAAAACTAAGCTAGTCCCTGTAATTGCAAGTTTTTTTGTAGGGGCGGAAATCCCAAAATCATGGGCAAAATCTTATATAGTACTAATTCCTAAAAAAGAATCACCACAGAAATGTGAGGATTATAGACCAATAAGTTTATGTAATGCTATGTATAAAATATTGGCCAAAATATTACAAAACAAGCTAAGCTTAATCTTACCTACTATAATATCTCAGGAACAAACTGGATTTGTTAAAAACAGATTAATGATTGATAATATAAAACTTGCATTAGAAATGATGAAAGAAATAGGTGGTAAAGCTAGAGGAAAAAACTTAGTAGTCAAACTAGATCTATCGAAAGCCTTCGATAGAGTGGAGTGGGATACCCTTTGCTTTGTGTTAAGAAGTTTCGGCTTCTCTGAGCTGATCATAGATTTAATTTATAGATGTATTTCAAGCACCTGGGTAAGAGTCCTGGTAAATGGTAAGTTAAGTGAGGAATGTAAACCAAATAAAAGTTTAAGGCAAGGGGATCCGTTATCCCCCCTTCTTTTTGATATATATATAGAACTATTAATACGAAACTTGAACAAGAAAATATCCGAAGGTAAAATAATGTCATTCAGACAACCAAGGAATACACCCAGAATAGGTTGTTTAGCATACGCAGATGACTTTATAATATTTACTAATGCTAGCACAAAGTCTTTAATGAATCTTATGGATCTTCTGCAAATATTTGAAAAAGAAACAGGACAAATGGTTAATAAAAGTAAATGTCAGTTTATGCTTGCAAAAAATGCAAAACCAAAGTTAGTAGATAAAATAAAAAATATCACAGGTTTCGCGGAAATTAAAGGGGCATTAATGTATCTAGGTTGTCCGATATATGAGGGGAGGTTGAAGGAAGAATATCTAACCTACCTTCAAGACAAATTAAGAAAGAAAATAGCAGGATGGAAAGAATAGCTCCTTGGATTTGGGGGGAGAATTACATTGCTTTCACATGTATTACAAAGCACATTCACACACATTTTATCAGTGATACATCCCCCAAAAAAATTTATTAAAAATCTCGAATCAGAAATGGCAAACTTCTTATGGGGTAAAAAACAAGACAGAAATAAACTACACTGGAAGGACTGGAAAAGTATCTGTTATCCGAAAGAGGAAGCAGGCTTAGGTCTTATGAGCCTTCAGGACTCGGCAGCTGCCTGGGACTGTAAAAGCTGGTGGAGTCTTAAAGAAAGTGATAATCTATGGGCTAAATATATGCGGGTAAAATATTTAGATAATAAAAATAAGACTTCTAAGAAAGCTTCGAACAGTTGGAAGTCAATGGAAAAACAAAAAGAGATAGTAGACTCACACTCTATACTAAAAAAGAGTGGCTGGAAATGGACGTTAACACTACAAGGAAACTTTTCTCTCAAATCGGCAAAAGATTTGGTTAGAAAGAAAAAACCAGTGCAGACTTTATTTAAATGGGTATGGCAAGAAAATGTCTCGCAAAAAATGCGCTCCTTCACATGGAAGGCATTATTGAACGCCATACCGGTAGATAGAAATGTACAATAGAAAGGGATAAACATGGCTTCAAGATGCGAATGATGTTCTCAAGTGGTTAAAACAACTGATAACTTGCTCTCGAATGGCCCCATTGCAGCAGAAATATGGAGAGAGATGGAAGATAAAAAAAGAATATGTAAAATAGAAGATGGATTAATAGATAAAGTTAAAAAATGGGGAAAAGTAAACATGAAAAGCCCCACCAAGAAATGGCTTAGTCAGAAACTGCCGCATCTAATTATCTGGTGCATTTGGAAATCTAGAAACAAAAGTAAATATGAAAATATAAGGATGAACTTAACAGAAATTATAAAAGATATTAAAAAGGAAATATATAATATAACAATAATAAAACCGATAGTAATACAGGATTTGGAACAAGAAAAGAAGCTTGAGAATGAATGGGATCTCACATACAAAGTGATAAAACAGCAATGGGCTAAATGTATACAGTGGAATGCTCCGCCAGTTGGTAAACTTTCACTTAATACGGATGGTAGTTTTAGCAGGGACACTGGAATAGCAGGAGGAGCCGGGGTAATAAGAGATCATACAGGGACAGTACAGAGAGCATTTACCAGAGCTAGTAGGGCATCCTCGGCATTAGAATCAGAAATTAGAGCATTAAAATCAGGGTTAGAGATATGTAAGCAGCTAAATTTTAAAAACATTGTAGTTCAGGTAGACTCAAAATTACTAGTTGATACGGTAATAAATAAGAAAATATTATGGAGGTATGAAGAGGATCTAGAAGTTATTCTTAATATTCTGGAAGAACTGAAGGCCTCAATAACACATATATATAGAGAAGCCAATAATCTAGCGGATTGTCTATCTAAAATAGGCACCACCAGAGGAAATATAGATTATAATGAAAAATTCATGCCAAATAAACTAAAAGGAATAGCATGTCTAGATAAAATGGGTTTTCCTTATATAAGAACAAATAAACAGATCATGAAGATATGACAGATGGAGCTAAATGGATATATATGAAGGAGATCCCATAGTAGTATATATTAATTCTGCATTTCGGCAGAATGGTACATAGCTATACTGAATGGTTGTTAAATTAATATGTATGTAATTTAGAATTTCTGCATATCCAAAACACCTGCTAATTCAGCATTTTGGCAGAAGTCGATAAAAATTTCTGCAGAAAAGTTGTTTTTAATTTTCTTTACAGGACAATATATATTCTGTCCTTTCCTTGCAGTATGTTAAAGGGGAGTAATAGTTAAAAATGGATTTATGTTGTATTAGTTTAATCAAGAATAAGGGTAGTAGGGTGTAAAGTTCTGGTAGGCACGGTTGTTGTTTCTTTGTTTTCTCTTTGGTTTTGTTCTAGGATCAACAGTGAATACGCGATAAAGGAAGAAGGCTGGAATCTCGTGAAGATTTGAGCCAGACGCACAGGGGAAATGAGGGATAGTTGCAGTCTATTGCTGCCCCCTATTGTTGTCAGGAGTACTCCCACTGCTGTGACAAATATAACCACTGGAGTGGAAAGACTCCCTGCTGTTACAGAGAGTGGCTTCTTTGTAATATTGGCTAGGGTTCAGTGTGCTGTTTGTGCTGTTTTCAGTGTGCTGTTTGCGCTGTTTGTGCTGTTTGCGCTGGAGTGGAAAGACTCCCTGCTGATACAGTGGAAAGACTCCCTGCTAGGGTTCAGTGGAAAGACTCTTGCACAGGGGAAACTGAGGAGAATAATTAAAAAGGGAAAAATGTATGTAGGAATTAGAAGAGTCCTAGATAGATAGTCAATGTATGCATCACTTCAAATGGGAGATCAACAAAAGGAAGATAGCTGGAATTGTTCCTAAAGCACTTCAAGAGGAAGTAGGATACAAAGAACAAGAGATATTCTCTTCGTGGTATCGGGCAAAAGGAAGGTAAGTAATGGACCCTTTATTTGAAAAATTTGATACTTTTGTTTCATGTAGGATATATCACAAGTGGGATCGTTTAAAGAAATGAAAATGGGACTAGATATACTCAAATGTTAAAGAATGAGCATGGACAAGTGATTTGAAATTTAGAGGCTGGATTGCTGAATCTGGAAGAGGAAGCTGTGAGGGAGCATGCTGGTCGGAGCTGATAGAGTTACACACTTCACAAAGATTTAAGGTTTCAAAGATAGCACGGGAAAGTTATATTTAAAGAACAATAGAGGAAGCAAATTTTATAGCAAGATCTATCAAGAATACCGAGATGTCTTATAAAGTTAGGAAAGATTATGAGTTAATTAAAATTATGGATTGTTACATATCTCTAACTTTAGGAATCAGGTGTAAAAGGGAAATGAGTAGATGTAGCTTGTACTAATGGTATTCCTCCACCAAAAGAGAGGGTTCTAATTAATAATAAACAAAACCTTAAAAAAAAATCTTCTTTTGATTCATCTTCATTTAAATCTTTATAATCATCCATCATCTCATTTAAATCATTTATAACCTTTTTCACCAAATTTTTAGCCAATTTTTCTCCATAATACTAAGGATCTGTCATCAAGTTGCCATCATGTTGAAGTCACTTTAGGTTTGCTTCCAGAGGGGTCCAAATGATCGAATGCGACAGCACCTATCCCTGCTTTCTTCGGTGCCTATGACTTTCGCTTCCCTAACAGCTACTGTTCAATCCGTCCCTGTGGATGTCATACCGGGCATTCAGTCTTCATGCTTATCGTTAGCCCCTTGAACCTAGCCTGCCCGATCCGACCTTGACCCATATGGCTTTCCTACTAGCTTTCTGGCAATATATTCACTAGAAGAAACATATGGCACTGCAACAGGCTGCTCGGCTGAATGGAAGCACGACTGACGTGAGATATTTGAGCTTATATCTAGGATTCAACACTACTGCTACAAAAGGCATAATTTTGCTGACGGAAGAGAACCCCAATATTTGTTGAATTTATGCCTAATTTTCATACCCATTTAAGACACCATTGTATCTCTACTATATTCACAAAACTCAATTTTATTATAAAATTCAAATAATCTCAAGAAATAAAACACAAGAGGTAGAATATTATGAGCCAAAAAGTTTACAAGTTACCTCATAAAAAGTCTTCAAGAAACGAGCCAAAATTTTGGCATTTGTTCAGTCTCTCTCAGTTAGAACGTTTGAACCAAACTCCTTCAAAAATCTTTTGTCTTTGTCCTCCAACTTATCAAATTCTTTTTGATATTTTATATCAGTTTGTAGCATCAAATAAGTTGAATTCCATCTAGTAAGAAAATTTAATTGCAATGAAGATCCATATGTCAAGTTTGCTTCTTCAACACATAACTTAAACATATCTAATCTTTTAGGACTTCTCTACACATATTTCACCACACCTCTAATTTTTTGAATAGCACCCTCAACTACTGCAATGCCATCTCTGACAATTAAGTTTAGGATATGGCACAACATCTCATATGAAAATGCTCGCCTCTCTAAGGTACAACACTTTTCTTCACAAGCCTTTTTTTCAATTGTTCAACTGCAATAGCATTTCTAATAACTTTCTCAAACCCCATTCATTCATGCAAAACTCAATAGCATTTCTAATATTAACTCCAGAATGACTTTTAATTACACAAAAGTTCAAAAGTGTTTTATGCATATTCCATTGAGAAACAATGAAATGAATAGTCAAACATATATAAGACAAATTTTGAATGCTAGTCCAACTTTTGGTAGTCAATGAAACTCTACAACAATGAGATGACATGATATCAAATAATTTGTTCTTTTCTTTCACAAACAAAGAAAAACAATTCCTCAGTGTAGAGTGCCTAGATGGAATTTTAAATTGAGGCACACTTACTTCACAAAACTCCTTAAACTCATCCCTCTCAACAAAACAAAAAGGCAATTCATCTTTTATGATCATTTTCACCAAAGCATCCCTAACTAGTTGTTGATCAAATTGCCAACATGTTAATTTATTATCCTCTAAACTAGTACCTTTAGTGAAACTCAACAAAGATTGTGACTTGTCTTTACCTTTGTGAGCTTCTATTAATTCTTTTTTGTGTGGAAATTTCCTAGAAGTCTCTCACAAGTATTTCTATAAACTCGAAGTACCTTGATCACTTTTTGCCAAATATTCTTTCCTACACCATATACAATCTACCCTACCAATTTCATTTCACTCTGAATCAACTAATATCTCATAAGTTTCCCAAACAGCAGACTTATACATTTTATGAGCATGAGGTTCAAATGTACCTTGACTTTCTTTTACAATTGGAAATGAAGAACCTATCATAAAATTAGGAGGGTTCATGAAAGGATGATGATTATATTTACCAGTACTTTCATCATTGGAGATGTGATCATCTTCAATTTATTGTATTTTTTGTTTACCGCTGGATCGTGCCATCTGCATTGCCATTAATTAATATGATATGTTAAGCATAAATACATATAAATATTTCAAACAAGCAAGCTCTACAAAACTAACTGTAACACATTCAGCCCACTCATTCGGCCCAACCACAACACCACAATTAATACTCAACAAAACTGACTGAGACACATAAAAATAATAATTAATTACTCAATTCTCGTCAGAAAAATAAACCAAAAGGCTGGTGGCATCTGAGACACGGTGGAGGCAACCAGAAGTGCAACGTACAAGGGCTGGACCTAACTGAACCCGGCTGGAACGGCATGAGGTGGCCTCGAACTCGTAGGAACAGCAATAGGTGTGTTGGAATTGGATGGGTAGTAGCGGAATTGATGGCATCTTAATATTATATATATATATATATATATATATATATATCTATCTATATTCCTGGTTCTAGTATCGGTTTTTTATGACGAGATGGTTCTCGGGATGGATATTGCTTAAGATCCGGAACCATCCCAAAAGAAAAAATACGTGACAGAACGTGATGGGAAAAGTCAAAGACAACGGAATTACCTCAGTCCCGATTCTTTCGGGAGAAGACTTCGAGTCGGGTCGCAAATCTCCGAGTCCCGTGAGAAGCCCTACTAAATGTATATAAAGTTAAATCAGTAAACTCTTAAACCTCGTAATGCCTAAATACATAAACCATTAAACCGCTAAATACTACTTAATTAATAAATCAATTTTTTAATGCTAATTATTATATTTTTAAATATTCATTTTAATTATTTATTAGTGTATTTATTTAGAAATATTTATTACAAAATAAATTAAGAGTGGGAAAATTTGATTTAAATAATATATTATTTATCTAATAAAAATATACGCTTATAAAAGAAGTATAAATTTTAAAATTAAAAATTATTATCAAGTAATATAAGTTACTTTAATTTTTGAATCAATTTGGGTTTTGTTAATATTTTTTAATTAATATTTATCTTAATATTAATAGTTGATAAATTTAATTTTTGATCATTATTATAATATCTATCAATACAATTATTTATATTAAATTTATATGATATATAATTAATAATATTATTATAACAAGATATTTTATTAAAATTTCTAAAAATTTTAAATATTATTATATTTTCAAATGTTATAACCTATGAAAATGATAAAAAATTATAGAATTTTTTTTGTTATTTTATTTTTTTAAATAAAACCTATAAACCACTAAAAGCCTAAAAACATAAATCGCTTGACTCCAAATGACAAAACCTCTAAATACTTAAACATTAAACTGGTATACATTAATAATAAATCATAAATCTCATTTTAATTTTTATTCAGTATAATTTTAAATTTTTATTTTAATTATTTATTAATTTATTTTATAGAAATATTAATTACAAAATAAATTATTAATGAGACAGATCTAATTTAAATTAAACCGTTATTTCTAAATAATAAATAATAGATCTCATTTTTTTTAATTATAATTTTAAATATTCATTTTAATTATTCATTTGTTTATTTTTATATAAATATTAAATACAAAATAATTTTTTAGTTACACAAATATATTTTATATAAATTATTTTTCATCGAAAAATTATACATAAACTTTTTAAAAGAAAAAAAAATTTCAAAATAAAAAATTATTGTATAGTAATATATTTTGCTTTGCTTCTGAATCATTTTAGGTTTTGTAAATATTTTTTTAATTGATATCCATCCTATTAATAATGGATTATTAAGTTATTTTTTCATCATTATTTGAATATTTATCAATGAAAATATTTATATTTAATTTGTATGATATATAAATATAATCATTTATATAACTAAATATTGTATTTACTTTTGAAAAAAATTTTAAAATTATTACATTTTCAATGGTTATAACCTTTGAAAATTTGAAAAAATAAAAAAAAATATTTTTTCTTTGTTTTTCTATTGTTTAAATAATACCTATACACCACTAAATGCCTAAGCATTTAAATCACTAAACTACAAAATCCCGATACCCCTATATAGATAATCCTTTAAATCGGTATACCCTAAATAATAATTAATAAATTTCATTTTTATTTGTTTTCATTATAATTTAAAAAATTCATTTTGATTGTTTAGTTTTTTAATTTTATATATGTATTATTTATAAAATAAATTATGAGTTAAAAATATAATTTATAAAATTATTTTTCATCAAAAAATTGATAAGCTTATAAAAAGAATAAAAATTTAAAAACAAATAATTATTATTTAGTAATAGATTTTGCTTTGATTTTGAATCAATTTAGGTTTTGATATTATATTTAAAGTAATATCAATCTTATTCATAATAGATTTTTAATTTTATTTTTGATAATATTAGAATATCTATCAATAAAATTGTTTATATTAAATTTATATAATATAAAATTATTATTATTATTATTATAAATAAATATTGTATTCACTTTTGAAAAAATTGTAAAAATTATTATATTTTCAAATGTTATAATCTTAAAAAATGAGAAAAAATAATAAAAATAAATTTTTAGTTATTTAATTTTTTAAATAAAACCTATAGACCATTAAATACTTCCTTAAATTAGTTAGCTCATAATCCCCGAAACCCCTAAATATATAAATATTTTAACATCTATATACTACTTAATAAATAATAAATCTCATTATTATTTCTATTTATTATAATTTTAAATATTCATTTTAATTATTTATAGTTTAATTTTGAAAAATTAATTACAAAATAAATTTCAAGTGAGGCCAATATTATTTAAATAATTTATTTTTAATACATAAAATATAAGCTTATAAAAAGAATGAAAATTTTAAAAATTAAATATTATTATTTTGTAATATATTTTGATTTGATTTTGAATCATTTTGTGTTATGTAAATATATTTTAATTAATATTTATATTTTTAATAATATTTATTAATTTAATTTTTGATCATTATTATAAAATTTATCATTAAAATTGTTTATATTCAATTTATATGATATATAATTAGTAAGATTAATATAATTATACATGGTATTCATATTTTAATAAATTATAAAAATTATTTTATTTTCAAAGGTTAACCTTTGAAAATCAGAAAAAATCTAAAGATTTTTTTTTTATTATATAAATAAAACATATAAACCACAAAATACCTAAAAACATAAATTGATAAACTCCTAAACGATAAAACTCTTAAATAATCAAACCATTAAACCGGTATATCACATATAATAAATCACAAATCTCATTTTAATTTGTATTCATTATAATTTTAAATATTCATTTTAATTATTTATTAGTTTATTTTTTATAGAAATATTAATTACAAAATAAATAATGAGCGAGACAACTATAATTTTAATAATTTATTTCTAATCAAAAAAATATATATAAGCATATATAAAGTAGTAAAAACTTAAAAACAAAAAATTATTATTTAGTAATATATTTTACTTTGATTTTGAATCATTATATATAGGTTTTGCAATTATATTTTAAGTAATATCAATCTTATTAAGAATAGTTTATTAATTTATTATTTGATCAATTTTATAATATCTAACAATAATATTACTTATATTAAATTTAAATGTCTTATAATTATTAAGATTAATATAACTAAATATTATATTTACATTTGAAAAAAATTTAAAAATTGTTATAGTTTCAAAGGTTATATCCTTAAAAAATGAAAACAAATAACAAAAATTTTTTTTGTTATTTTATTTTTTAAATAAAACCTATAAACTACTAAATGCCTAAACACTTAAATCACTAAATTATTAAATCCCAAAACTCCTAAATATATAAGCTTTTAAACCTATATATTTTTTCTTATTAAAAATAGTTTTATTTAATATCTATCTTATTAATATATTTTACTTTTATTTTGATTTATTTTAGGTTTTGCAAATAAATTTTATTTAATATCTATCTTATTAATAATAGTTTATTAATTTATTTTATTATCGTCATCATAATATCTATAAAATAAGTATTTATATTGAATTTACATAATATATAATTATTTATATTATTATAACAAAATAATATTTTCACATTTTAAAAAAATTTAAAAATTATTATGTTTTCAAAGGTAATAACATTTGAAAATAAGAAAAAATAAAAAAATAAATTTTTGGTTATTAGATTTTTTAAATAAAACTTATAGACCACTAAATAGCTAAACACTTAAATCTATAAACTCCTAACCACAAAAGCCCCTAAATACTTAAAACTTTAAACTCGTAAACCTTAAATATAATTTAAATAATATATTTGTCATCAAAAAAAAATATAAGCTTATAAAAAGAAGCAAAAACTAATAAAACTAAAATTATTATTTGGAAATAAACTTTACATTGATTTTGAATAATTTTAGGTTTTGCAATTATATTTTAATTTATATCTATTATATTAATAATAGCATATTAATTTATTTTTTGATAATTGATATCATATCTATCAATAAAATTGTTCATATTTAGTTTATATTATATATAATTAAAATGATTCTTATTACTAAATATTGTATTCACATTTTTAAAAAAATTTAAAATTATTATATTTTCAAAGGTAACCTTTGAAAATGTGAGAAAATATCAAAAATAATTTTTTTGTTATTTCATTCTTTAAATAAATCATATAAACTACTAAATGCCTAAACACTTAAATCAATAACTCCGAAATCTCGAAAACCCTAAATAGATAATCCTTTTAAACTGGTATACCCTAAATAATAAATAATAAAACTCATTAAGATTTTTTTCATTATAATTTAAAATATTCATTTTAATTATTTATTTGTTTATTTTTATTAAATATTAATTACAATATAAATTATGTGTTAGACAAATATAATTTATATAAATTATTTTTCATCAAAAAATATAGATAAATTTATAAAAATAAGAAAAAATTTGAAAACAAAAATTTATTATATAGTAATATATTTTGCTTTCCTTTTGAATCATTTTAGGTTTGGTAATTGTATTTTAATTAATATCTATATTATTAATAATAGATTAATAATTTATTATTTGATCATTAATAGAATATTTATCAATAAAATTATTTATATTGAATTTATCTGAAATATAAATATAATGAATATTATAACTAAATATTGAATTCACTTTTGAAAAAAATTTAAAAATTTTTAAATTTTCAAAGGTTATAATATTTAAAAATATCAAAAAATAATAAAAATAAATTTTTTGTTTATTTATTTTTTAAATAAAACCTATAACCACTAAATGCATACACAGTTAAATCAGTAAACTTTTAAACCTCATATTGCCTAAATACATTAACCATCAAACCGCTATATAATACATAATAATTAATAAATCTAATTTTTATTTCAATTTATTATAATTTTAAATATTTATTTTAATTATTTATTAGCTTATTTCTATAGAAATATTTATCACAAAATAAATTATGAGTGCGAAAAATATAATTTAAATAATTATTTTTAATCAATAAAAGTATTTACACTTATAAAATAAGTAAAAATTTATAAATTAAAAATTATTATTAAGTAATTTATTTTACTTTAAATTTGAATCAATTTGGATTTTTTAAATATTTTTTAATAAATATCTATCTTATTACTAATAGTTTATTAATTAAATTTTTGATCATTATTATAATATCTATCAATAAAATTATTTATATTGAATTTATATGATATATAATTATTAAAATAATTATAACTAAATATTATATTCACATCTCAAAAATGTTAAATATTATTATTTTTTCAAAGGTTATGATCTATAAAATGAGAAAAAATTACAAAATTTTTTTTGTTATTTTATTATTTAAATAAAACCTATAAACCACTAAATGCCTAAAAACATAAATCGCTAAACTCCTAAATGACAAAACCTCTAAATACTTAAACAATCAAACTAGTATACATTAATAATAAATTATAAATTTAATTTTAATTTTTATTCAGTTTATTTTTAAATTTTTATTTTAATTATTTAACAATTTATTTTTATATAAATATTAATTACAAAATAAATTATTAGTTAGATATATCTAATTTTAATTAAACCGGTATACCCTAAATAATAAATAATAAAACTTTTTTTTTAAATTATAATTTTAAATATCCATTTTAATTATTTATTTATATATTTTTATATAAATATTAATTACAAAATAAATTATGAGTTAAACAAATATAATTTATATAAATTATTTTTCATTAAAAAAAATATAGATAAATTTTTAAAAACAAATTTCAAAACAAAAAATTATTATATAGTAATATATTTTGCTTAGCTTCAGTATCATTTTAATATTTGTAATTATATTTTAAATGATATATATCTTATTAATAATAGATTAATAATTTATTTTTTGATCATTATCAGAATATTTATCATTAAAAATATTTACATTGAATTTATATGATATATAAATTTAATAATTATTATAACTAAATATTGTATTCACTTTTGAAAAATGTTTTAAAATTTTTGTGTTTTCAAAGATTATAACCTTTGAACATGTGAAAAAATAAAAAAATATATATATTTTTTGTTATTTCATTATTTAAATAAAATTTATACACCACTAAATGCGTAAACACTTAAATCACTATATTATAAAATTCCGATACCCCTATATAGAAAATACTTTAAACCGGTATACACTAAATAATAATTAATAAATCTCATTTTTATTTGTTTTCATTATAATTAAAAAAAATCATTTTAATTTTTAGTTTTTTATTTGTATATCTGTATTAATTATAAAATAAATTATGAGCTAAAAATATAATTTATAAAAATTATTTTTCATCAAAAAATAGATATGCTTATAAAAATAATAAAAATTTAAAAACAAATATTATTATTTAGTAATATATTTTGCTTTGCTTTCTAATCATTTTAGGTTTTGATATTATATTTTAAGTAATATCAATCTTATTCATAATAGATTTTTAATTTATTTTTTGATAATTATTAGAATATCTATCAATAAAATTGTTTATATTGAATTTATATGATATATAATTATTATGATTATTATAAATAAATATTGTATTAACTTTTGAAAAAACTTATAAAATTATAATATTTTCAAAAGTTATAACCTTAAAAAATGAGAAAAAATAATAAAACTAAATTTTTTGGTATTTCATTTTTTAAATAAAACCTATAGATCATTAAATGATTACTTACTTAAATCAGTAAGCTCATAAACCCCGAAACCCCTAAATACATAAACCTATTAATAGCTATATTCTACTTATTAAATAATAAATCTCATTTATATTTCTATTTATTATAATTATAATTATTTATTTTAATTATTTATAATTTAATTATTTAAAAAAATTAATTACAAAAAAAATTTGAGTGAGACAATTATTATTTAAATAATTTATTTTTAATCAATAAAAAATATAAGCTTATAATAAGAAGGAAATATTTGAAAGTTAAATATTTTTATTTATTAATAAATTTTGATTTGATTTTGAATGATTTTGTGTTATGTAAATTATATTAATTAATATTTATATTATTAATAATAGTTTATTAATTTAATTTTTGATCATTATTATACTATCTATCATTAAAATTGTTAATATTGAATTTATATGATATATAATTAGTAAGAGTAATATGATTATACATGGTATTCACATTTCAAAAAATTTTAAAAATTATTTTATTTTTAAAGGTTATAACCTTTGAAAATCAGATTAAAGCAAACAAATTTTTTTTTAATTATATAAATAAAAACTATAAACCACTAAATGCCTAAAAACATAAATTGCTAAACTCCTAAATGACAAAACCCCTAAATTAATAATCAATTAAACTGGTATACCATATATAATAAATCATAAATCTCATTATAATTTGTATTCATTATAATTTTAAATATTCATTTTAATTATTTATTAGTTTATTTTTTATAGAAATATTAATTGCAAAATAAATAAAGAGTGTAACAAATATTATTTTAATAATTTATTTTTAATCAAAAAATAAATATAAGCTTATAAAAAGAAGTAAAAAATTAAAAACATAAAATATCATTTAGTAATATATTTTACTTTGATTTTGAATAATTATAGGTTTTGCAATAATATTCTAATTGCTATCAATCTTATTAATAATAGTTTATTAATTTATTTTTTGATCATTATCATAATATATATCAATAAAATTACTTATATTAAATTTAAATGTCTTATAAATATTAAGATGATTATAACTAAATATTATATTTACATTTGAAAAGAATTAAAAAATGATTATATTTTCAAAGGTTATAACCTTCAAAAATTATAAAAAATCACAAAAATAAATTTTTTATTATTTTATTATTTAAATAAACATATAAACCACTAAACGCCTAATCATTTAAATATCTAGACTCCTTAAACCCAAAACCCCCTAAATACTTAAACAATTAAACCTATAAATCCTAAAAAATAAATAATACATTTCATTTTTATTTGTATTAATTATAATTTTAAATATTCATTTTAATTATTTTTTTGTTTATTTTTATAGAAATATTAATTACAAAATAAATAATGAGTAAGACATATAATTTAAATATATTATTTTTTATGAAAAAAAATAAACTTATAAAAATAAACAAAATTTCAAAAATTTAAAATTTTTTTATTAATATAATTTACTTTGATTTTGAATTATTTTGGGTTCTGTTAATATATTTTAATTAATATCTATCTTATTAATAATAGTTTATTATTTTATTTTTCGATCATTATAAGAATATATATTAATAAAATTATTTATATTAAATTTACATCAAATATAATTATTAAGATTATTATAACTAAGTATTGTATTCATATTTTAGAAAGATTAAAAAATTATTATATTTTAAATGGTTATAACCATTGAAAATCATGAAATTTCATAAAAATAAATTTTTTGTTATTTCATTTATTAAATAAAACCTATAAACACCTAAATGTGCAAACAAATAAATCAATAAACTGCTTAACCCCAAAACTACAAATAACTTAAACCATTAAATAGGTATAGCCTAAATAATAAATCATATATCTCTTTTTTATTAGTATTTATTATAATTTTAAATATTCATTTTAATTATTTATCAATTTATTTTTATAGAAATATTAATCACAAAATAAATTATTAGTGAGACAAATATAATTTAAATAATTTATTTTTCACAAAAAAATATATATGATTATAAAATGAGGCAAAATTTTTGTTTAAAAAAATTATTATTTAGAAATATATCTTTTTTTGATTTTGTATCATTTTAGATTCTACACAATTATATTTTAATTTATATCATTCTTATTAATACTAGTTTATTAATTTATTTAGTTCATTATTATAATATCTATTGATAAAATTATTTATATTTAGTTTACATTATATATAATTATTAATATTATTATAACTAAATAATATATTCACATTTAAAAAAATTTAAAATTATTATATTTTAAAAAATTACAACCTTCAAAAATTTAAAAAATTCAAAAAATTAAATTTTTTGTTTTTTAATTCTTTAGATAATAACTATAAATCACTAAAGGTCTAAACTCTTAAATCACTAAACTCCTAAACACAAAAACACTTAAATACTTAAACCATTAAACTGGTATATCTTGAATAATAAATAATAAATCTCAAATTTATTTGTTTTCATTATAATTTTAAATTATTATTTTAATTATTTATAAGTTTATTATTATAGAATTATAAATTACAAAATAAATTATGACTAAGACAAATTAATTTAAATAATAAGTTTAACAAAAATATAAAGTTATAAAAAAGCAAAACTTTAAAAAAAATTATTATTTAGTAATATATTTTACTTTATATTTGAATAAATTTAGAATTTGCAAATATATTTTAAATAATATCTATCTTATTAATAATGGTTTAAAAATTTCTTTGGATCATTATTATAATATCTAGAAATGTAATTATTTATATTGAATTTAAATGACTTATAATTATTAATATTATTATGACTAAATATTATATTTATATTTGAAAAAAATTTAAAAATTATTATATTTTCAAAAGTTATAACCTTTAAAAATTAAAAAAATTATAAAAATAATTTTTTTGTTATAACATTGTTAAAATAAAACTTATATACCACTAAATACCTAAACACTTAAACCTCTAAACTTTTAAACACAAAAGCCCCTATATACTTAAACCTTTAAACTCGTAAACCTTAAATATAATTTAAACAATTTATTAAAATATTAATTACAAAATAAATTATGAGTGATACATATATAATTTAAATAATTTATTTTTCATCAAAAAAATATAAGCTTATAAAATAAAGAAAAAACTAAAAAAAAATTATATTTTGTAATAAATTGTACTTGGATTTTGAATATTATTAGGTTTTGCAATTATATTTTAATTTATATCTATCATATTAATAATAGCATATTAATTTATTTTTTGATAATTGATATCATATCTATCAATAAAATTGTTTATATTTAGTTTATATTATATATAATTATAATGATTATTATTACAAAATATTGTATTTACATTTTAAAAAAATTTTAAAATTATTATATTTTAAAAGGTAACCTTTGAAAATGTGAAAAAATATCAAAAATAATTTATTTGTTATTTCATTGTTTAAATAAAACCTATAAACTACTAAAGGCCTAAAAACATAAATCGCTAATGTCATAAACGAAAAAACCTCTAAATACTTAAAATCTTAAACTGGTATACATAAATAATAATTCACAAATCTCATTTTAATTTTTATTCAGTATAAATTTAAATTTTTATTTTAATTATTTGTCAGTTTATTTTTATAGAAATATTAATTACAAAATATATTATTTGTGAGACAAATCTAATTTAAATTAGACTGGTATACCCAAAATATTAAAGAATAAATCTCTATATTATCTTTTTCATTATAATTTTAAATATTCATTTTAATTATTTATTTGTTTATTTTTATATAAATATTAATTAAAAAGATAAATTATGAGTTAGACAAATATAATTTATATAAATTAATTTTCATCAAAAAAATATGGATAAACTTTTTAAAAGAAAAAAAAAATTTAAGACAACAAATTTTTATATAGTAATATATTTTGATTTCTTATAAATCATTTTAGGTTTTTTGTTATTTTAATTGATATCTATCTTATTAATAATAGATTATTATTTTATTTTTTGATCATTATTAGAATATTTATAATAATATTGTTTATATTGAATTTATATGATATATACATATAATGATTATTATAACTAAATATTGAATTCACATTTGAAAAAAATTTAAAAATTATTATATTTTCAAAGGTTATAACCTTTGAAAATATCAAAAAATAATATAAATAATTTTTTATTATTTTATTTTTTTAATAAAACCTATAAACCACTAAATGCATACATAGTTAAATCAGTAATCTCCTAAACCCCATAATGGAAAAATACATAAACAATTAAACCACAATATACTAATTAATAATTAATAAATCTAATTTTTAATTCTATTAATTATAATTTTAAATATTCATTTTAATTATTTAATAGTTTATTTTTATAGAAATATTTATTACAAAATAATTTATGAATGCGACAAATATAATTTAAAAAATGTATTAATAATAAACTATTATTAATAAGAATGATATAAATTAAAAATAAACTATTATTAATAAAATTAAATATTTTAAAAAATATTATTTTGATCATTATTATATTTTTTATCATAAATCATAACAAATTATAATAATGATGAAAACTATAAATATTTTTGTTTTAAAAATTAGATTTAATTAAGAAATCATAACCCATAACAAAATATTTTGTAATAAATATACATAAACCATAACAAAATATAATATTAATATTTTTTATTATTATAATTATATTTTGTAATAAAAATCAAAAAATTAATATATATTCTTAATTATTTATCATTTTATAAATAAAATTATATTTTGTAATGTTTTTAAAATATTTTTTAAAAATCATTATTATATTTATGGTTTATGTATAATGAAAACTATAAATATAGCAAAATATTTTCTATAAAATAAACTTATAAATAATTAAAATGAACATTTAAAATAATAATAAATTGAAATAAAAATTAGATTTCTTAATTATTAAGTAGTATATAGCAGTTTAATGGTTTATGTATTTAGGCATTATGGGCCTTGGGAGTTTACTATTTTTACTGTGTATGCATTTAGTGGTTTATAGATTTTATTTAAAAATTAAAATAAAAAAATATTTATTTTATTATTTTTTGATATTTTCAAAGGTTATAACATTTTAAAATATAATAATTTTAAAATTTTTTTCAAAAGTGAATTCAATATTTAGTTATAATAATCATTATATTTATATATCATATAAATTCAATATAAACAATATTATTTATATATATTCTAAAAATGATGAAAAATAAATTAATAATCTATTATTAATAAGATAGATATCAATTAAAATATAATAAATAAACCTAAAGTGATTCAGAAGAAATCAAAATATATTACTATATAATAATTTGTTATTTTGAATTTTTTTTTCTTTTAAAAAGTTTATCCATATTTTTTTAATGAAAATTAAAATATATAAATTATATTTGTCTAATTCATAATTTATTTTTTAATTAATATTTATATAAAAATAAACAAATAAATAATTAAAATGAATATTTAAAATTATAATGAAAAAAGATATATTGAGATTTATTCGTTATTATTTTGGCTATACGTGTCTAATTTAAATTAGATATACTTACTAATAATTTATTTTGTAATTAATATTTCTATAAAAATAAACTGATAAATAATTAAAATAAATTTTTAAAATTATAGTGACTAAAAATTAAAATGAGATTTATGAATTATTATTAATGTATACCAGTTTAATATTTTAAGTATTTAGAGTTTTTCGTTTATGACTTTAGTGATTTATGTTTTTAGGCATTTAGTGGTTTATAGATTTTTTTTAAACAATGAAATAACAAAAAAAATTATTTTTGATATTTTTTCACATTTTCAAAGGTTATATAACCTTTGAAAATATAATAATTTTAAAATTTTTTAAAAATGTAAATACAATATTTAGTAATAATAATCATTATAATTATATAAAATATAAACAAAATATAAACAATTTTTTTGATTGATATGATATCAATTATCAAAAAATAAATTAATATGCTATTATTAATATGATAGATATCAATTAAAATATAATTGCAAAACCTAAAAATATTCAAAATCCAAGTAAATTTTATTACTAAATAATAATTTTTTTTAGTTTTTTCTTCTTTTTATAAGCATATATTTTTTTTGATGAAAAATAAATTATTTAAATTATATTTGTATCACTCATAATTTATTTTGTAATTAATATTTCAATAAATTATTTAAATTATAATTAAGGTTTACGAATTTAAAGGTTTAAGTATTTAGGGGCTTTTGTGTTTAGGAGTTTATAGGTTTAAGTGTTTAGGAATTTAGTGGTTTATAAGTTTTATTTAAACAATGATATAACAAAAAATTTATTTTTATTATTTTTTTAATTTTTGAACGTTATAACCTTTGAAGATATAATAATTTTTAAATTTTTTTGAAATATAAATATAATATTTAGTTATAATAATCTTAATAATTATAAGTCATTCAAATTCAATATAAATAATAAATACATTGCTAGCTATTATAATAATGATCAAATAAAATTAATAAACTATTATTAATAACATAGATATTATTTAAAATATATTTGCAAAATCTAAATTTATTAAAAATCAAAGTAAAATATATTTCCTAATGATAATTTTTTTAATGTTTTGCTTTTTTTATAACTTTATATTTTTGTTATTATAAATAAATTATTTAAATTAATTTGTCTTACTAATTATTTATTTTGGAATTTATAATTCTATAATAATAAACTAATAAATAATTAAAATAATTATTTAAAATTATAATGAATACAAATAAAATTGAGATTTATTATTTATTATTTAGGATATACCGGTTTAATGGTTTAAGTATTTAGGTGTTTTTGGGTTTAAGAGTTTAGTGATTTAAATGTTTAGACCTTTAGTGATTTATAGTTATTATCTAAAGAATTAAAAAACAAAAAATTTAATTTTTTGAATTTTTTTAATTTTTTAAGGTTGTAACCTTTGAAAATATAATAATTTTAAATTTTTTTAAATGTGAATATAATATTTAGTTATAATTATCTTAATAATTATATATAATGTAAACTAAATATAAATAATATTATTAATAGATATTATAATAATGATCAATAAATAAATTAATAACTAGTATTAATTAGAATAATTTAAATTAAAATATAATTGTAGAATCTAAAATGATTCAAAATCAAAATAATATATATTACTAAATAATAATTTTTTATTTTAAATATTTTGCTTCATTTTATAAGCATATATATTTTTTGATATAAAATAAATTATTTAAATTATATCTGTCTCACTAATAATTTATTTTGTAATCAATATTTCTAGAAAAATAAATTGATAAATAATTAAAATGAATATTTAAAATTATAATAAATATAAATAAAAAAGAGATATATGATTTATTATTTAGGGTATACCTATTTAATGGTTTAAGTTTTTTGTTATTCTGGAGTTAAGGAGTTTATTGATTTATATGTTTGCACATTTAGGTGTTTATAGTTTTTATTTAATCAATGAAATAACAAAAAATTTATTTTTATGAATTTTCGTGATTTTCACAGGTTATAACCTTTGAAAATATAATTAGTTTTTAATCTTTCTAAAATATGAATATAATACTTAGTTATAATAATCATAATAATTATATTTGATGTAAATTTAATATAAAAAATTTTATTGATATATATTATTATAATGATCGAAAAATAACTTAATAAACTATTATTAATAAGATAGATATTAATTAAAATATATTTGTAGAACCCAAACTAATTAAAAATCAAAGTAAATTATATTACTAAATAAAATTTTAAATTTTTGAAATTTTGTTTATTTTTATAGGCTTATTTTTTTTCATAAAAAATAATATATTTAAATTATATGTCTCACACATTATTTATTTTGTAATTAATATTTCTATAAAAATAAACTAACAAATATTTAAAATGAATATATAAAATTATAATGAATACAAATAAAAATGAAATTTATTATTTATTATTTAATTTATATAGGTTTAATGGTTTAAGTATTTAGAGGGTTTTGGGGTTAAGGAGTCTAGATATTTAAATGAGTAAGCATTTAGTGGTTTATAAGTTTTATTTAAATAATAAAATAATAAAATAATAAAAAAATTATTTTTGTGATTTTTTATCATTTTCTAAGGTTATAACCTTTGAAAATATAATAATTTTTAAATTTTTTTCAAATGTAAATATAATATTTAGTTATAATAATCTTAATATTTATAAGAAATTTAAATTCAATATATGTAATTTTATTGATAGATATTATAATAATGATCAAAAAATAAATTAATAAACTATTATTAAATAGATTGATAGCAATTAAAATATAAACGTATACATAATGATTCAAAGTCAAAGTAAAATATATTACTTTATGATAATTTTTTGTTTTTAAATTTTTTTTATTTTTATAAGATTATTTTTATTTTTTGATTAAAAATTAATTATTAAAATTATATTTGTCTCACTCTTTTATTATTTTGCAATTAATATTTTTATGAAAAGTAAACTAATAAATATTAAAAATGAATATTTAAAATTATAATGAATACAAATTAAAATGATATTTATAATTTATTATATATGGTTTACTGGTTTAATGGATTGTTAATTTAGGGGTTTTGTCGTTTAGGAGTTTATCAATTTATATTTTTAGGCATTTAGTGGTTTATAGTTTTTATTTATATAATAATAATAAATTTTTTTTTTGATTTTATCTGATTTTCAAAGGTTATAACATTTAAAAATAAAATAATTTTTAAAATTTTTTGAATTGTGAATACCATCTATAATTATATTAATCTTACTAATTATATATCATATAAATTCAATTTAAACAATTTTAATGATAGATAGTATTATAATAATCAAAAATTAAATTAATAAACTATTATTAATAATATAAATATTAATTAAAATATATTTACATATCACAAAATGATTCAAAATCAAATCAAAAAATATTACTAAATAATAATATTTAATTTCAAATATTTCCATGTTTTTATAAGCTTATATTTTTTATTGATTAAAAATAAATTATTTAAATAATATTTGTCTCACTCAAAATTTATTTTGTAATTATTTTTTCTAAATAATTAAACTATAAATACTTAAAAGGAATATTTAAAATTATAATAACTAGAAATAAAATTGAGATATATTATTTATTAAGTAGTATATAGCTATTAAAAGGTTTATGTATTCATGGGTTTCAGGGTCTCTGAGCTTACTGATTTAAGTAAGTAAGCATTTAATGATCTATAGGTTTTATTTAAAAAATGAAATAACAAAAAATTTATTTTTATTATTTGTTCTCAATTTTAAAGGTTATAACCTTTGAAAAAATAATAATTTTTAAATTTCTTTTCAAAGGTAAATACAATATATATTCATAATAATTATAATAAATATATATTATATAAATTCAATATAAACAATTTTATTGATAAATATTCTAATAATTTTAAAAAAATAAATTAATAATCTATTATTAATAAGATACATATCAATTAAAATTTAATTAGAAAATCTAAAATGATTTAGAAGGAGAGAATAAAATATTATTATATAATAAATTTTAGTTTTTAAAATTTTTTATTCTTTTTCTAATTTTATCTATATTTTTCGTTAAAAAATAATTTATATAAATTATATTTGTCTAACTCATAATTTATTTTTTAATTAATATTTATATAATAAATAATTAAAATGTATATTTAAAATTATAATGAAAAAAATAATATTGAGATTTATTATTTATTATTTAGGGTTACCTATTTAAAAGGATTATTATTTATTATTTAGGATTTTATAGATTTAGGAGTTATTGAATTAAGCATTTAGGCATTTAGTGGTTTATAGGTTTTATTTAAACAATGTAATTTTAAAAAATATATATTTTTTTATTTTTTCTCATTTTCAAAGTTTATAATCTTTGAAAATATGATAATTTTAAAATTTTTTTCAAAAGTGAATTCAATATTTAGTTATAATTATAATTATATTTAAATATCATATAAATTCAATATAAACAATTTTATTGATAAATATTCTAATAATGATCAAAAAATAAATTAATAATCTATTATTAATAAGATAGATATCAATTAAAATATATTACAAAACCAATAATGATTCAGAAGCAAAGCAAATTATATTATTATATAATAATTTTTTGTTTTTAATTTTTTTTTCTTTTAATAAGTTTATCTATATTTTTTGATGAAAGATAATTTATATAAATTATAATTGTTTTACTCATAATTTATTTTATAATTAATATTTATATAAAAATAAACAAATAAATAATTAAAATGAATATTTAAAATTATAATCAAAAAAATAAAAATGAGATTTATTATTTAATATTTAGGATATATCTAATTAAAAAAATTATTTATTTAGGTTTTTCGAGATTTAGAAGTTATTCATTTAAGTATTTAGGCATTTAGTAATTTATAGGTTTTATTTAAAAAATGAAATAACAAATAAATTATTTTTGATATTTTTTCAAATTTTCAAAAATTATAAACTTTGAAAATATAATAAATTTAAAATTTTTTAAAAATGTGAATACAATATTTTGTAATAATTATTATTATAACAATATATAATATAAACTAAATATAAACAATTTTATTTATAGATATTATCCCAATTATCAAAAAATAAATTAATAAGCGATTATTAATATGATAGATATAAATTAAAATTTAATTACAAAAACTAAAATGATTAAAAATCAAAGTAAATTTATTACTAAATAATAATTTTTGTTTTTTAGTTTTTGCCTATTTTTATAAGATTTTTTTTTTGATGAAAAATAAATTATTTATATTATTTTTGTATCACTCATAATTTATTTCGTAATTAATATTTCAATTAATTATTAAAATTATATTTAAGGATTACGAGTTTAAAGGTTTAAGTATTTAGGGGCTTCGGGGTTTAGGAGTTTAGAGATTTATGTGTTTAGGTATTTAATGGTTTATAAGTTTTATTTAAACAGTGATATAACAAACAATTTATTTTTTATTATTTTTTCTCATTTTTTAAGGTTATAACCTTTGAAAAAATAACAATTTTTAAATTTTTTATAGATGTGAATACTATATTTAGTTTTGATAATATTAATAATTGTATATCATATAAATTAAATATAAACAATTATATTGATAAATATTATATTAATGATCAAAAAATAATTAAATAAACTATTAAAAATATGATAGATATTAATTAAAATATATTTGCAAAACCTAAATTTATTCAAAATCAAAGTAAAATAAATTACTAAATAATAATGTTTTTGATCTTTTGTTTCTTTTTATAAGTTTATAATTTTTGTTCTTAAAAGTATATTATTTAAATTATATTTGTTTTCCACATAATATATTTTGTAATTTATAATTCTATAAAAATAAACTAAAAAATAATTAAAATGAATATTAATAATTATAATGAATACAAATAAAAGTGAGATTTATTATTTATTATTCAAGATATTATGGTATAATGGTTTAAGTATTTAGGTCTTTTGTGGTTTAAGAGTTTAGTGATTTAATCGTTTAGACCTTTAGTGATTTATAGTTATTTTTTAAAGAATGAAAAAACAAAAAATTTAATTATTTGATTTTTTAAAATTTTTGAAGGTTGTAACCTTTGAAAATATAATAAATTTTAATTTTTTTTAAATGTTAATATAAGATTTAGTTATAATATTCTTAATAATTATATATAAAGTAAACTCAATATAAATAGTTTTATTAATAGATATTATAATAATGAACAATAAAAAATTAATAAACTATTCTTAATAAAAATGATATAAATTAAAATATAATTGCAAAAACTAAAATGATTCGAAATCAAAATAAAATATATTACAAAATAATACATTTTTGTTTTTAAAATTTTGCTTCTTTTTATAAGCATATATATTTTTTTTGATAAAAAATAAATTATTTAAATTAGATCTGTGTAAATAAATATTTATTTTGTAATTAATATTTCTATAAAAATAAACAGACAAATAATTAAAATAAAAATTTAAAATTACCCTTAATAAAAATTAAAATGAGATTTATGATTTATTATTAATGTATACCAATTTAATAGTTTAAGTCTTTAGAAGTTTTGTCGTTTAGTAGTTTAGCAATTTATAATTTTAGGCATTTAGTGGTTTCTAGGTTTTATTTAAAAAATAAAATAACAAAAAAAAATTTGTATTTTTTTGTCATTTTCATTGGTTATAACCTTAGAAAATATAATAATATTTAAAATTTTTTGAAATGTGAATATAATATTTAGTTATAATAATTTTAATAATTATATATCATATAAATTCAATATAAACAATGTTACTAATAGATATTATAATAATGATCACAAATTAAATTAATTAACTATTAATAATAATATAGATATAAATTAAAATATATTTACAAAACCCAAATTGATTCAAAAAAAAGTAAAATATATTACTAGATAATAATTTTTAATTTTTAAAATTTTACTTCTTTTATAAGCGTATATTTTTTTTTGATTAAAAATAAATATTTAAATTATATTTGTCGCACTCATAATTTATTTTGTAATAAATATTTCTATAAAATAAACTTATATATAATTAAAATGAATATTTAAAATAATAATAAATTGAAATAAAAATTAGATTTCTTAATTATTAAGTAGTATATAGCAATTTAATGGTTTATGTGTTTAGGCATTACGGGCCTTAGGAGTTTAGTGATTTTACTATGTATGCATTTAGTGGTTTATAGGTTTTATTTAAAAATTAAAAAACAAAATATTTATTTTTTTTATTTTTTGATATTTTCAAAGGTTATAACATTTGAAAATATAATAATTTTAAATTTTTTTCAAATGTGAATTCAATATTTAATTATAATAATCATTATATTTATATATCATATAAATTCAATATAAACAATATTATTGATAAATTTTATAATAATGATCAAAAAATAAATTAATAATCTATTATTAATATGACATATATCAATTAAACTATAATTAAAAAACCTAAAATGATTCAGAAGAAATCAAAATATATTACTATATAATAATTAGTTGTTTTAAAATTTTTTTTCTTTTAAAAGGTTTATCCATATTTTTTTAATGAATATTAATTTATATAAATTATATTTGTCTAACTTCTAATTTATTTTTTAATTAATATTTATATAAAAATAAACAAATAATTAATTAAAATGAATATTTAAAATTATAATGAAAAAAAATAATATTGAGATTTATTCTTTATTATTTTGGGTATACCAGTCTAATTTAAATTAGATCTGTCACAATAATAATTTATTTTCTAATTAATATTTCTATAAAAATAAACTGATAAATAATTAAAATAAAAATTTAAAATTATACAGAATAAAATTAAAATGAGATTTATGAATTATTATTATTGTATACCACTTTAATATTTTAAGTATTTAGAGGTTTTTTCGTTTATGACTTAAGCGATTTATGTTTTTAGGCATTTAGTGGTTTATAGGTTTTAATTAAACAATGTAATAACAGAAAAATTATTTTTGATATTCTTTCACATATTCAAAGGTTATAACCTTTGAAAATATAATAATTTTAAAATTTTTTAAAAGTGTGAATACAATATTTAGTAATAATAATCATTATTATTATATATAATATAAACTAAATATAAACAATTTTATTGATAGATATGATATCAATTATCAAAAAGTAAATTAATATGCTATTATTAATATGATAGATATAAATTAAAATATAATTGCAAAACCTAAAAATATTCAAAATCCAAGTAAAATTTATTACTAAATAATAATTTTTTTAGTGTTTGCTTCTTTTTATATGCTTATATATTTTTTTTTAATGAAAAATAAATTATTTAAATTATATTTGTATCACTCATAATTTATTTTGTAATTGATCTTTTAATAGATTATTTAAATTATATTTAAGGTTTACTAGTTTATAGGTTTAAGTATTAGGAGCTTTTTTGTTTAGGAGTTTAGAGGTTTAAGTGTTTAGGCATTTAGTGGTTTATAAGTTTTATTTAAACAATGATATAACAAAAAA
Organism: Sapria himalayana; assembly: GCA_029783825.1. Lineage (NCBI taxonomy): Eukaryota > Viridiplantae > Streptophyta > Magnoliopsida > Malpighiales > Rafflesiaceae > Sapria > Sapria himalayana. The sequence continues at coordinate 32,753 of JAREIK010006601.1, read as the reverse complement.
TTTATTTTTATTATTTTTTTAATTTTTGAAGGTTATAACCTTTGAAATATAATAATTTTTAAATTTTTTTCAATTGTAAATATAATATTTAGTTATAATAATATTAATAATTATAAGTCATTTAAATTCAATATAAATAATTACATTGCTAGATATTATAATAATGATCAAAAAAAAGTTAATAACTATTATTAATAAGATAGATTTTATTTAAAATATATTTGTAAAATTTAAATTTATTGAAAATCAAATTAAAATATATAACTTAATAAAAAAAATTTTTTATGTTTTGCTTTTTTTATAACTTTATATTTTTGTTATTATAAATAAATTATTTAAATTAATTTGTCTTACTAATAATTTATTTTGTAATTTATAATTCTATAATAATAACGTAATAAATAATTAAAATAATTATTTAATATTATAATGAACACAAATAAAATTGAGATTTATTATTTATTATTCAGGATATACAGGTTTAACTGTTCAAGTATTTAGGTGTTTTTGGTTTAGGAGCTTAGTGATTTAAGTGTCTAGACCTTTAGTGATTTGTTGTTATTAGGTAATGAATTAAAAAACAAAAAATTTAATTTTTTGAATTTTTTTAATTTTTGAAGGTTTTAACCTTTGAAAATATAATAATTTTAAATTTTTTTAAATGTGAATATTATATTTAGTTATAATAATCTTAATAATTCTATATAATGTAAACTAAATATAAATAATTTTAATAATAGATATTATAATAATGATCAATAAATAAATTAATAAACTAGTATTAATAAGAATGATATAAATAAAAATATAATTGTAGAATCTAAAATGATTCAAAATCAAAATAAGATAAATTACTAAATAATAATTTTTTATTTTTAAAAGTTTGCCTCATTTTATAAGCATATATATTTTTTGATGAAAAATAAATTATTTTAATTATATATGTTTCACTAATAATTTATTTTGTAATTAATATTTCTATAAAAATAAATTGATAAATAATTAAAATTAATATTTAAAATTATAATAAATACTAATAAAAATGAGATTTATTATTTATTATTTAGGGTATACCTATTTAATGGTTTATGTTTTTTGTGGTTTTGCGGTGATGGAGTTTATTGATTTATATGTTTGCACATTTAGGTGTTTATAGGTTTTATTTAATCAATAAAATAACAAAAAATTTATTTTTATGAATTTTCGTGATTTTCAAAGGTTATAACCTTTGAAAATATAATTATTTTTTAATAGTTCTAAAATATGAATACAATAATTAGTTATAATAATCTTAATAATTATATTTGATGTACATTCAATATAAAAACTTTTATTAATATATATTATTTGGATGATCAAAAAATAAATTAATAAACTATTATTAATAAGATAGATATTAATTAAAATATATTTATAGAACCCAAAATAATTCAAAATCAAAGTAAATTATATTACTAGATAAAATTTTAAATTTTTAAAATTTTGTTTATTTTTATAATCTTATTTTTTTTTCATAAAAAATTATATGTTTAAATTATATGTCTCATTCATTATTTATTTTGTAATTAATATTTTTAGAAAAATAAACTAAAAAATAATTAAAATTAATATTTAATTTTATAATGAATACAAATAAAAATAAAATTTATTATTTATTATTTAGGTTATAATGGTTTAATGGTTTAAGTATTTAGGGGGTTTTGGGGTTAAGGAGTCTAGATATTTAAATGATTAGGCATTTAGTGGTTTATAAGTTTTATTTAAATAATAAAATAATAAAAATGTTATTTTTGTGATTTTTTATCACTTTTAAAAGAATAAAACCTTTGAAAATATATTAATTTTTAAATTTTTTTCTAATGTAAATATAATATTTAGTTATAATAATCTTAATATTTATAAGACATTTAAATTCAATATAAGTAATTTTATTGATATATAATATAATAATGATCATAAAATAAATTAATAAACTATTATTAATAAGATTGTTAGCAATTAAATTATAAATGCAAAACCTATAATGATTCAAAATCAAATTAAAATATATTACTAAATGATAATTTTTGTTTTTAAATTTTTACTTCTTTTTATAAGCTTATATTTATTTTTTGATTAAAAATAAATTATTAAAATTATATTTGTCTCACTCTTTATTTATTTTGCAATTAATATTTCTATAAAAAATAAACTAATAAATAATTAAAATGAATATTTAAAATTATAAAGAATATAAATTTAAATGAGATTTATTATTTATTATATATGGTATACCAGTTTAATAGATTGTTAATTTAGGGGTTTTGTCATTTAGGAGTTTATAAATTTATGTTTTTAGGCATTTACTGGTTTATAGGTTTTATTTATATAATAAAAATAAAATATTTTTTTTTGTTTTTTTCTGATTTTCAAAGGTTATAACCTTTAAAAATAAAATAATTTTTAAACTTTTTTGAAATTTGAATACCATGTATAATTATATTAATCTTACTAATTATATATCATAATAATTAAATATAAACAATTTTAATGATAGATATTATAATAATAATCAAAGATTAAATTAACAAACTATTATTAAAAATCTAAATATTAATTAAAATATATTTAGATAACACAAAATGATTCAAAATCAAATCAAAAAATATTACTAAATAATAATATTTAATTTTTTAAATTTACCTTCTTTTTATAAGCTTATATTCTTTTTATTAAATTAAATTATTTTAATTATATTTGTCTCACTCGAAATTTATTTTGAATTAATTTTTCTAAAAAATTTAACTATAAATAATTAAAATGAATATTTAAAATTATAATAAATAGAAATATAAATGAGATTTATTATTTAATAAGTAGAATATAGCAATTAAAAGATTTATGTATTTAGAGGTTTCGGGGTTTATGAGCATAGTGATTTAAGTAAGTAATCATTTAATGATTTATAAGTTTTATTTAAAAAATAAAATAAAAAAAAATTATTTTTATTATTTTTTCTCATTTTTTAAGGTTATAACTTTTGAAAATATAATAATTTTTAAATTTTTATCAAAAGTGAATACAATATTAATTTATAATAATCATAATAAATATATATCATATAAATTCAATATAAACAAATTTATTGATAAATATTCTTATAATTATCAAAAAATAAATTAAAATTGTATTATGAATAAGATTGATATTACTTAAAATATAATATAAAAACATAAATTGATTCGAAAGCAAATAAAAATATATTATAAAATAATAATTACTTGTTTTTAAATTTTTATTTTTTTATAAGCTTATCTATTTTTTGATGAATAATAATTTTTATAAATTATATTTTTAACTCATAATTTATTTTATAATTAATACTTATATACAAATAAAAAACTAAAAATCATAATGAATTTTAGAATTATTATATTCAAAATCAAAATGATTTAGTTTAAAGGTTATATTTTTAGAATTATTATACAAATAAAAAACCAAAAAAAAATTTATTCAAAATCATAATGATTTATTTTATAATTATCTATTTTAAAATTATTATATTTTCAAATATTATAACCTTTGAAAGAAATAATTTTTTTTAAAGGTTATTACATTTTCAAAGGTTATAACCTTTGAAAATGTAAAAAAATAAAACTTTGTTTATATTTTCAAAGGTTTTTATTAACTATTTTCAAAGGTTATACTTTTTTGTAGAAAATGATTCTATTTTCAAAGGTTTATATTTTAATTATAAAATAACTTATTAAATAATGTAAGCTTATTAATTAATAAACTATTATTAATATAATAGATATAAATTAAAATATAATTAAAAAACCATTTTGATAAAAAATAATTATATATAATATAAGCTTATATATGATTATTAATATTCATCTTCTACTAAATATAATATCTATTTAGTATATAATTATTTTGATAAACTATTATCAAAATAAATTATTTTTTGATAATTAATATCATATCTATTAATAAATTGTTTATATTTAATTATAATAATTATAATAATTATTATTACTAAATATTGTATTCACATTTTTTAAAAATTTTAAAATTATTATATTTTCAAAGGTTATAAACTTTGAAAAAAATAATTTTATTAAAGGCTATTATATTCTTAAAGGTTATAACCTTTGAAAATGTAAAAATATAAAACATTGTTTATATTTTCAAAGGTTATTATAAACTATTTTCAAAGGTTATACTTTTTTGTATAAGATGATTCTATTTTCAAAGGTTTATATTTTAATTATAAAATAACTTATTAAATAATGTAAGCTTATTAATTAATAAACTATTATTAATATGATAGATATAAATTAAAATATAATTAAAAAATGATTTTGATAAAAAATAATTATATATAATGTAAGCTTATATATGATTATTAATATGCATCTTCTACTAAATATAATTATTAATATGATAGATATTATAAGCTTATATATAATTATTTTGATAAAAATAATTAAAAAACTAAAAAAATATTTATAATATTCTTAATAATTATATATAATGTAAACTCAATATAAATAATTTTATTAATAGATATTATAATAATAATCAATTTAAAATTAATAAACTATTATTAAAAAGAATGATATAAATTAAAATATAATTGCAAAAACTAAAATGATTTAAAATCAAAATAAAATATATTATAAAATAATACATTTTTTTTAAATTTTGCATCTTTTTATAAGCATATATATTTTTTTTGATAAAAAATAAATTATTTAAAATAGATCTGTCTCACTAATAATTTATTTTGTAAATAATATTTCTATAAAAATAAATTGATAAATAATTAAAATAATAATTTAAAATTAGACTTAATAAAATTTAAAATGAGTTTTATGATTTATTATTAATGTATACGAATTTAATAGTTTAAGTATTTTGAAGATTTGTCATTTAGGAGTTTAGCAATTTATGTTTTTAGGCATTTAGTGGTTTATAGGTTTTATTAAAAGAATAAAATAACAAAAAAAATTTTGTAATTTTTTCTCATTTTCATAGGTTATAACCTTTGAAAATATAATAATATTTAAAATTATTTGAAATGTGAATACAATATTTAGTTATAATAATTTTAATAATTATATATCATATAAATTCAATATAAACAATTTTATTGATAGATATTATAATTATGATCAAAAATTAGATTAATAAACTATTAATAATAAGATTGATATTAATTAAAAAAATATTTACAAAACCCAAATTAATTCAAAATTAAAGTAAAAAATATCACTGGAAAATAATTTTTAATTTTTAAATTTTTACTTCTTTTATAAGCGTATATATATTTTTTGATTAAAAATAAATTATTTAAATTATATTTGTCGCACTCATAATTTATTTTGTAATAAATATTTCTATAAAAATAAACTTATGAATAATTAAAATGAATATTTAAAATAATAATAAATTGAAATAAAAATTAGATTTATTAATTATTAAGTTGCATATAACGGTTTAATGGTTTATGTATTTAGGCATTACGGGCCCTAGGAGTTTACTTATTTTACTATGTATGCATTTAGTGGTTTATAGGTTTTATTTAAAAATTAAAATAACAAAATATTTATTTTTATTATTTTTTGATATTTTCAAAGGTTATAATAATTTAAAATATAATAATTTTAAATTTTTTTTAAATGTGAATCGAATATTTAGTTATAATCATTTATTTATATATCATAAAAATTTAATATAAACAATATTATTAATAAATATTCTAAAAATGATCCAAAAATAAATTAATAATCTATTATTAAAAAGATAGATATCAATTAAAATATAATAAAAAAACTTAAAATGATTCAAAAGAAATCAAAATACATTACTATTTAATAATTTGTTGTTTTAAATATTTTTTTATTTTAAAAAGTTTATCCATATTTTTTTGATGAAAATTAATTTATATAAATTATATTTGGCTAACTCATAATCCATTTTTTAATTAATATTTATATAAAAATAAACAAATAAATAATTAAAATGAATATTTAAAATTAAAATGAAAAAGATAATATTGAGAATTATTCTTTATTATTTTGGGTATACCAGTCTAATTTAAATTAGATATATCTCACTAATAATTTATTTTGTAATTAAGATTTCTATAAAAATAAACTGATAAATAATTAAAATAAAAATTTAAAATTATACTTAATAAACATTAAAATGAGATTTATGAATTATTATTAAAGTATACCAGTTTAATATTTTAAGTATTTAAAAGTTTTTTCGTTTTTGATTTTAGTGATTTATGTTTTTAGGCATTTAGTGGTTTATAGGTTTTATTTAAACAATCTAATCACAAAAAAATTATTTTTAATATTTTTTCACATTTTCAAAGGTTATAACCTTTGAAATATAATAATTTTAAAATTTATTAAAAATGTGAATATACTATTTAGTAATAATAATCATTATTATTATATATAAAATAAACTAAATATAAACAATTTTATTGATAGATATGATATCAATTATCAAAAAGTAAATTAATATTCTATTATTAATATGATAGATATAAATTAAAAATATAAATGCAAAACCTAAAAATATTCAAAATCCAAGTAAAATATATTACTAAATAATAATTTTTTTTTAGTTTTTGCTTCTTTTTATAAGCTTATATTTTTTTTTGATGAAAAATAAATTATTTAAATTATATTTGTATCACTCATAATTTATTTTGTAATTAATATTTTAATAAATTATTTAAATTATATTTAAGGTTTACGAGTTTAAAGGTTTAAGTATTTAGGGGCTTTTGTGTTTAGGAGTTTAGAGTTTAAATTTTTTTCAAATGTAAATATAATATTTAGCTATAATAATCTTAATAATTTTAAGTCATTTAAATTCAATATAAATAATTACAATGCTAGATATTATAATAATGATAAAAAAAATTTAATAAACTATTATCAATAAGATAGAATTATTTAAAATATATTTGCAAAATCTAAATTTATTCAAAATCAAAGTAAAATATATTACTTAATAATAATTTTTTTAATGTTTTTCTTTATTTATCACTTTATATTTTTGTTATTATAAATAAATTATTTAAATTAATTTGTCTTACTCATAATTTATTTTGTAAATTATAATTCTATAATAATAAACTAATAAATAATTAAAATAATTATTTAAAATTATAATGAATACAAATAAAATTGTTATTTATTAATTATTATTCAGGATATACCGGCTTAATGGTTAAAGTATTTAGTTGTTTTTGGGTTTATGAGTTTAGTGATTTAAGTGTTTAGACATTTAATAATTTATAGTTCTTATCTAAAGAATTAAAAAACAAAAAAATGTAATTTTTTGAATTTTTTAAATTTTTTAATGTTGTAACCTTTGATAATATAATAATTTTAAATTTTTTTAAATGTGAATACAATATTTAGTTATAATAATCTGAATAATTATATATAATGTAAATAAAATATAAATAATTTTATTAATAGATATTATAATAATGATTAATAAATAAATTAATAAACTAGTATTAATAAGAATGTTATAAATTATAATATAATTGTAGAATCTAAAATGATTCAAAATCAAAATAATATATATTACTAAATAATAATTTTTTATTTTAAAAATTTTGCCTCATTTTATAAGCACATATATTTTTTTGATGAAAAATAAATTATTTAAATTATATCTGTCTCACTTATAATTTATTTTCTAATTATTATTTCTATAAAAATAAATTGATAAATAATTAAAATGAATATTTAAAATTATAATGAATAATAATAAAAAATAGATATATGATTTATTATTTAGGGTATGCCTATTTAATGGTTTAAGTTTTTTGTGGTTTTGGGGTTAATTAGTTTATTGATTTATATGTTTATACATTTACAGGTTTATAGGTTTTATTTAATCAATGAAATAACAAAAAATGTATTATTATTAATTTTCATGATTTTCAAAGATTATAATCTTGGAAAATATCATTATTTTTTAATAGTTCTAAAATTTGAATACAATACTTAGTTATAATAATCTTAATAATTATATTTGATGTAAATTCAATATAAAAAATTTTATTAATATAAATTATTTTGATGATCAAAAAATAAATTAATTAACTATTATTAATAAGAGGGATATTAATTAAAATATATTTGTAGAACCCAAAATAATTCAAAATCAAAGTAAATTATATTTCTAAATAAAATTTTAAAATTTTAAAATTTTAAAATTTTAAAAATTTAAAATTTTGTTTATTTTTATAAGCTTATTTTTTTTTCATAAAAAATAATTTATTTAAATTATATGTCTCACTCATTATTTATTTTGTAATTAATATTTCTATAAAAATAAACTAAAAATAATTAAAATGAATATTAAAAATTATAATTAATACAAATAAAAATAAGATTTATTATTTATTATTAAGGTTATATAGGTTTAATGGTTTAAGCATTTAGTGGGTTTGGGGTTTAGGAATCTATAGATTTAAATGATTAGGTATTTAGTGGTTTATAAGTTTTATTTAAATAATAAAATAATAATAAAATTATTTTTTTTGATTTTTTATCATTTTTGAAGGTTATAACCTTTGAAAATATAATAATTTTTAAAATTTTCTTCAAATATAAATATAATATTTAGTTATAATAATCTTAATAATTATAAGACATTTAAATTCAATATAAGTAATTTTATTGTTAGATATTATAAAATTGATCATATAATAAATTAATAAACTATTCTTAATAAGATTGATAGCAATTAAAATATAATTGCAAAACCTATACATAATGATTCAAAATCAAAGTATAATATATTACTAAATAATAATTTTTAGTTTTTAAATTTTTACTTCTTTTTATATGCTTATATTTTTTTTTGATTAAAAATAAATTATTAAAATTATAGTTGTCTCGCTGATTATTTATTATGTAATTAATATTTCTATAAAAAATAAACTAATAAAAAATTAAAATGAATATTTAAAATTATAATGAATACAAATTAAAATGAGATTTATGATTTATTATATGTGGTATACCGGTTTAATGTTTTGATTATTTAGGAGTTTTGTCATTTAGAAGTTTATCTATTTATGTTTTTAGGTATTTAGTGGTTTATAGGTTTTATTTATATATTAAAAATAAAAATTTTTTTTTAGTTTTTTTCTGATTTTCAAAGGTTAGAACCTTTAAAAATAAAATATTTTTTAAAATTTTTTGAAAAGTGAATACAAAGATTAATTATATTAATCTTACTAATTATATATCATATAAATTCAATATAAACAATTTTAGTGATAGATATTATAATAATGAACAAAATTTAATTAATAATCTATTATTAATAATATAAATATTAATTAAAATTTATTTACATAACACAAAATGATTCAAAATCAAATCAAAATATAATACTAAATAATAATATTTAATTTTTAAATTTGTCCTTCTTTTTATAAACTTATATTTTTTTTGATTAAAAATAAATTATTTAAATAATATTTGTCTCACTCGAAATTTATTTTGTAATTATTTTTTCTAAATAATTAAACTATAAATAATTAAAATGAATATTTAAAATTATAATAAATATAAATAAAAATGAGATTTATTTTTATTATGTAGTATATAGATGTTAAAATGTTTATGTATTTAGGGGTTTCGGGGTTTATGAACTTATTAATTTAAGTAAGTAAGCATAATAATCATAATAATTATTATTATTATGAGCTTACTAAATATAATATATAGGTTTTATCTTAAAAATAAAATAGCTAAAAATTTATTTTATTTTTTTGTCTCATTTTTTAAGATTATAACCTTTGAAAATATAATAATTTTTAAATTTTTTTCAAAAGTGAATACATTATTTATTTATAATAATCATAAGAATTATATATCATATAAATTCAATATAAATAATTTTATTGATAGATATTCTAAAAATTATCAAAAAATAGATTAAAAATCTTTTATGAATAAGATTGATATTACTTAAAATATAATATCAAAACCTAAAATGATTCAAAATCAAAGCAAAATATATTACTAAATAAGAATTATTAGTTTTTAAATTTTTATTCTTTTTATAAGCTTATCAATATTTTGATGAAAAATAATTTTTATAAATTATATTTTTAACTTATAATTTATTTTATAATTAATACATATATAAAAATAAAAAACTAAACAATTAAAATGAATTTTTTAAATTATAATGAAAACAAATAAAAATGAAATTTATTAATTATTATTTAGGGTATACCGATTTAAAGGATTATCTTTATAGGGGTATCGTAATTTTGTAGTTTAGTGATTTAAATGCTTAGGCAATTAGTGGTGTATAGGTTTTATTTTAACAATAGAATAACAAAGAAAAAATATTTTTTTTTTATTTTTTCTCATTTTCAAAGGTTATAACCTTTGAAAATATAATAATTTTAAAATTTTTTTCATAAGTGAATACAATATTTAGTTATAATAATCATTATATTTATACATCATATAAATTCAATATAAATATTTTTATTGATAAATATTCTAATAATTATGAAAAAATAACATAATAATATATTATTAATAAGATTGATATCTATTAAAATATAATTACAAAACCTAAAATGATTCAGAAGCAAAGCAAAATATATTACTATACAATAATTTTTTGTTTTAAAATTCTTTTTTAAAGTTTATCTATAATTTTTTGATGAAAAATAATTTAAATAAATTATATTTGTGTAACTCATAAATTATATTGTAATTAATATTTATATAAAAAATAAACAAATAAATAATTAAAATGAATATTTAAAATTATAATTAAAAAATGAGATTTATTATTTATTATTTAGGGTATACCTATATAATTTAAATTAGATCTGTCTCACTAATAATTTATTTTGTATTTTATATTTCTATAAAAATAAACTAAAAATTAATTAAAATAATAAATTTAAAATTATACTGAATAAAAATTAAAATGATATTTATGAGTTATTATTAATGTAAACTAGTGTAATGGTTTAAGTATTTAGAGGTTTTGAGTTTTAGGTGTTTAGCGATTTATGTTTTTAGGCATTTAGTGGTTTATAGGATTTATTTAATCAATAAAATAACAAAAAAAAATTTGTAATTTTTTTTTCATTTTCATACGTTAAAACATTTGAAAATATATTAATATTTAAATTTTTTTTAAAATGTTAATACAATATTTAGTTATAATAAGATAGATATTAATTAAAAAATATTTACAAAACCCAAATTGATTCAAAATTAAAGTAAAATATATTAGATGATAATAATTTTTAATTTTTAATAATTCTTATTTTTATACTTCTTTTAAAAGCGTATATATTTTTTTTGATTAAAAATAAATTATTTAAATTATATGTGTCGCACTCATAATTTATTTTGTAATAAAAATTTCTCTAAAAATAAACTAATAAATATATAAAATGAATATTTAAATTTTAATGTAAACAAAATGAGATTTATTATTTATTATTTATTATTTAGGGATACCGGTTTAATTTAAATTAGATCTGTCTCACTAATAATTTATTTTGTAATTAATATTTCAATAAAATAAAATGATAAATAATTAAAATAAAAATTTAAAATTATTCTGAATAAAAATTAATATTAGATTTATGATATATTATTAATGTATACCAGTTTAATGATTTAAGTATTTAGAGGTTTCTTCGTTAAAAGTTAAGCGATTTACATTTTTAGGTTTTTAGTGGTTTATAGGTTTTATTTAAAAAAATAAATTAACAAAAAAATTCCAATAATTTTTTATCATTTTCATAGGTTATAACATTTGAAAATATAATAAAATATAAAATTTTTTGAAATTTTAATACAATATTTTGATATAATAATATTAATAATTATTTATCATATAAATTTAATATAAATAATTTTATTGATAGATATTATAATAATAATCAAAAATTAAATTTATAAACTATTAATATTAAGATAGATATTAATTAAAAAATATTTACAAAACCCAAATTGATTCAAAATTAAAGTAACTTATATTACTATATAATAATTTTTAATTTTTAAATTTATACTTCTTTATAAACATATATTTATATTATGTAAATAATATATAATTTAAATTATATTTGTCCCACTCATAATTTATTTTTTAATAAATATTTCTAAATAAATACACTAATAAATAATTAAAATGAATATTTCAAAATATTATAAATAGCAATAAAAATTAGATATATTAATTATTAAGTAGTATTTAGTAGTTTAATGGTTTATGTATTTAGGCATTATAGGTTTTAAGAGTTTACTGATTTAACTATATATGCTTTAGTAGGGCTGCTCAAAGGACTCAGATTCGTGAACCGACCCAAAGTCTTGTCCCGTAAGAATCGAGACTAAGAAAATCTGTTGACTCTGACTTTTCCCGTCATGTTCTCTCATGTATTCTTTCTTTTGGGATGGTTCCGGATCTTAAGCAATATCCAACCGGAGAACCATCCCATCCTAAAAAACCAATACTAGAACCACGAATATATATATATATATAACATGAAGATGCCACCAATTCCACTACTACCCATCTAATTCTGAAACACCTATTGCTGTTCTGACGAGTTCCAGGCCACCTCACGTTGTTCCAGCCGTGTTCAGTTAGGTCCATCCCATGTTCGTCGCACTTATGGTTGCCTCCACCGTGTCTCAGATGCTACCAGCCATTTGGTTTGTTTTTTTGACGAGAATTGAGTGATTAATTAGTATTATTATGTGTCTCAGTCAATTTTGTTGAGTATTGGTTGTGGTTTTGTCGAATGAGTGGCTGAATGTGTTACAGTCAGTTTTGTACAGCTTGCTTGTTTGAAATATTTATATGTATTTATGCTTAACATATCATATTAATTACTGGCAATGCAGATGACACAATCCAGCGGTAAACGAAAAATATAATAAATTGAAGATGATCACATCTCAAATGATCAAAGTAGTGGTAAATCCAATCAACATCCTTTAACGAACCCTCATATTGTTACGGTAGGTTATTCAATTCCAATTGTAAAAGAAAGTCAAGATACATCTGGACCTAAAGCTCATAAAAAGTATAAGACTGCCATTTGGGAAACTTCTGAGATATTAGTTGATTCAGAGCGAAATGAAACTAGTCGGGCAGCTTGTATATGGTGTAGGAAAGAATACTTGGTAAAAAGTGATCAAGATACTTCAGGTTTATGGAAATACTTCAGAAAGACTTGTAGAAAATATCCACACAAAAAAGAATTAATAGAAGCTCAGAAAGGTAAAGAGAGGTCACAATCTTTGTTGAGTTTCACTAAAGGTACTAGTTCAAAGGATAACAAATTAACTTGTTGGCAATTTGATCAACAACTATTTAGGGAGACTTTGGTGAAAATGATCATAAAAGATGAATTGCCTTTTTGTTTTATTGAGAGGGATAAGTTTAATGAGTTTTGTGAAGTTAGTGTGCCTCAATTTAAAATTCCCTCTAGGCACTCTATATTTAAGGATTGTTTTTCTTTGTTTGTGAAGGAAAAGAAGAAATTATTTGATAGCATATCATCTCATTATTGTAGCGTTTCATTGACTACCAACACTTGGACTAGCATTCAGAATTTGTCTTATATATGTTTGACTGTTCATTTCATTGATTCTCAATGGAATATGCATAAAAGGCTTTTGAACTTATGTGTAATTAAAAGTCATTCTGGAGTTAATATTAGAAATGCTATTGAGTTTTGCATGAATGAATGGGGTTTGAGAAAGTTGATGTTCATTACTGTTGACAATGCATCAAATAATGATGTTGCAGTTGAACAATTGTAAAAAAGGCTTGTCAAGAAAAGTGTTGTACCTTTGAGAGGCAAGCATTTTCATATAAGATATTGTGCTCATATCCTAAACTTAATTTTCCGCGATGGCATTGCAGTAGTTGAGGGTGCTATTCAAGAAATTAGATGTCTGGTGAAATATGTGTAGAACAGTCCTAAAAGATTAGATATGTTTAAGTTATGTGTTGAAGAAGCAAACTTGACATATGATTCTTCATTGCAATTAGATTGTCCTACTAAATGAAATTCAACTTATTTGATGCTACAAACTGATATAAAATATCAAAAAGAATTTGATAAGTTGGAGGACAAAGACAAAAGGTTTTTGAAGGAGTTTGGTTCAAACATTCCAACTGAGAGAGACTGAAGAAACGCCAAAATTTTGGCTCGTTTATTGAAAACTTTTTATGAGGTAACTTGTAAATTTTCTGGCTCATAATATTCTACCTCAAGTGTTTATTTTCCTAAGATTATTTGAATTTCGAAAAAAAATTGAGCTTTGTGAAAATAGTAGAGATACACTGGTGTCTGAAATGGGTATGAAAATGAGGCATAAATTCAACAAATATTGGGGTTCTCTTCAGTCAAAAAATATTATGCTTTTTGTAGCTGTAGTGTTGGATCCTAGATATAAGCTCAAATATCTCAAACACTTAGCATTATGGAATGGAATTGGCTAAAAATTTGGTGAAAATGGTATAAATGCTTTAAATGAGATGATGGATGATTATAAAGATTTAAATGAAGATGAATCAAAAGAAGATGATTCATCTTCTACTGTGTTGAAGAAAAATGATGATTTCTTTGATGGTAGTGATACTTATGTTTAAGATTTTTTTGTTGAATTGGATAAAGAACAAGAAGTTGCAACTTTGGAAGAGTTTGATAGGTACTTGGAGGACAAACTTGAAAAAAATAGAATTGATTTTGATCTTCTAAACTGGTGGAATGTAAATGAGGTTAGGTATCCTTCTTTGGCAAATGTAGCAAGGGATGTATTTGCTATCCAAGGTTCTACTATGGTGTACGAATCTACATTTAGCATTGCGGAAAAAACATTAGATAAATTTAGGAGTTCTTTAACACCTATTACAGCTGAGGTTCTCATATGTCTACTAGATTGGTTGAGAAGCTCAAACAAACCTATTGAAATTGAAGAATTAGTTCAAGACCTTGATGATAATGAATCAGATTAGTATCCAAATCTTCTAAATTTTAATTTCACTTTTAATTATTTTATTAATTCAATTTAATAAAAATATGGTTCAATTACAATTTTCAGAGGGGTCTCAAAATCCAAATATTCTTCCAACTATAGTTGGCCAACTAAATTTGGAATGGGTGTATTAAATTTTATAACGTAATATTTTGTTTTTTTATTACACTTTCATCTTAGAAATTTATGCCTGCATGATTAACACATTTTCATCTTTGGTTGTTCTTCTATAGTGGAGGAAGAAAAGGGAGGAGTTGTAGAAGAGATAATTAATTGGGTTTGGATTTTGATTGCTATTCCGGGACAGACCTTGGAAATGTTTATTATCATGGTTGTTATTAGTTGTATTTTTTTTGTTATATTAAGCTGCCTAAATTTAACAATTACTTAAGTAGTAATTGATGCTACCAATATTTGTGGTCATCTTTAGCTATTCCTTAATATTTTATTTAATTGTTTAAAAAATGTAGTATTGCTATTATGGATAACTTTCACTCGGCTGAACAAAGCCAACTTATGAAAAAACAAAAAACCAAATTAAGCACACAACTCAGTCCCGTTCTATTTAACATTTCTATCCTTTTCTGCACAGCAAAGCTTTTTACAAGGCAATGGAACTCGTTTGAGATATTCAGCCAATTTCACAAAACAAAATTGGCCCAATTTGAGTTCGAAAGATACATTACTAAGTAATGATAAATGGTACAACAAAACATTTCAACATGAACTAACATGGCAGGTTTGAAGAAAATAAATTGAAAAAATGTCCGAATTCCGTTCCGTCCCGGAACCGTTTTCTCCTACCCAAAATCCCCGATCTCCATACCGTCCCATCCCGATATTTTCAACCTATTGGACGGGTCTGGATCTTCAACAAAAAATCTCCGAACTAGGGGAAGGGACTGGAGATTTGTAATCCCCATCCCGTCCCGTCCCATGAGCACCCCTAGCATTTAGTAGTTTATAGATTTTATTTAAAAAATAAAATAACAAAAAATTTAATATAACATTTGAAACTATAACAATTTTTAAATTTTTTTAAAATGTGAATACTATATTTAGTTATCATAATCTTAATAATTATATATCATGTAAATTCAATATAAACAATTATATTGATATATATTATAATAATGATCATACAAAAGATTAATAAACAATAATTAATAAGATAAATATTGTTTAAAATATATTTAAAAACCCTAAAATGATTCAAAATCAAAGTGAAATATTTTACTAAATATTAATTTTAAATTTTTAGATTTTTGTATCCATTTATAAGCTTATATATTTTTTAATGAAAAATAAATTATTTAAATTATATTTGTCTAACTATTAATTTATTTTTTAATTTATATTTCTATAAAAATAAACTAATAAATATTTAAAATTTATATATAATATTAGAATGAATACTAATACAAATGAGATTTATGATTTATTCTTTAGGGTATACCTATTTAATGGTTTAAGTTTTTTGTGGTTTTTGGGTTAATGAGTTTTTGATTTATATGTTTTCAAATTTAGGTTTTATTTATCGATTTATAGGTTTTATTTAATCAATGAAATAACAAAAAATTTATTTTTATGAATTTTCGTGATTTTCAAAGGTTATAACCTTTGAAAATATAATAATTTATTAATAGTTTTAAAATATAAATACAGTACTTAGTTATAATAATTTAATAATTATATTTGATATAAATTAAATATAAAAAATTTTATATTTATATATTATTTTGATGATCAAAAAATAAATTAATAAACAATTATTAATAAGATAGATATTAATTAAAATATATTTGTAGAACCCAAAATAATTCAAAATCAAAGTAAATTATATTACTAAATAAAATTTTAAATTTTTGAGATTTCGTTTATTTTTATAAGCTTATATTTTTTTTTCATAAAAATAATTTATTTAAATTATATATGTCTCACTCATTATTTATTTTGTAATTAATATTTCTAGAAAAATAAATTAAAAAATAATTAAAATGAATATTTAAAATTATAATGAATACAAATAAAAATGAGATTTATTATTTATTATTTAGGTTATATATGTTTAATGGTTTAAGTATTTAGGTAGTTTTGGTGTTTAGGAGCCTAAAGATTTAAATGTTTAGGCATTTAGTGGTTTATAAGTTTTTTTAAATAATAAAATAATAAAAAATTATTTTTGTGATTTTTATCATTTTTGAAGGTTATACCTTTAATAATATAATAATTTTTAAATTTTTTTCAAATGTAAATATAATATTTAGTTATAATAATCTTAATAATTATAAGACATTTAAATTCAATATAAGTAATTTTATTGTGAGATAGTATAAAATTGATCAAATAATAGATTAATAAACTATTCTTAATAAGATTGATAAAATTAAAATATAATTGCAAACATGTATACATAATGATTCAAAATCAACGTAAAATATATTACTAAATAATAATTCTTTGTTTTTAAATTTGTCCTTCTTTTTATAAGCTTATATTTTTTTATGATTAAAAATAAATAATTAAAATTATAGTTGTCTCTACTCATTATTTATTTTGTAATTAATTTTCTATATAAATAAACTAATAAATAATTAAAATGAATATCTAATATTATAATGAATACAAATTAATATGAGATTTATGATATATTATATATGGTATACTGGTTTAATGGTTTGATTATTTAGGAGTTTTGTCGTTTAGGAGTTTATCAATTTATGTTTTTAGATATTTAGTGGTTTATAGGGTTTATTTATAAAAAAAAAATAAAATTTTTTTTTTAGATTTTTTCTGATTTTCAAAGGTTATAACCTTTAAAAATAAAATAATTTTTAAAATCTTTTGAAATGCAAATACTATGTATAATTATTTTAATCTTACTAATTATATATCATATAAATTCAATTTAAACAATTTTAATGATAGATATTATAATAATGATCAAAATTAAATTATAAAATATTATTAATAATATAAATATTAATTAAAAATTATTTACATAACAAATAATGATTCAAAATCAAATCAAAATATATTACGAAATAATAATATTTAATTTTTAAATTTGTCCTTCTTTTTATATGCTTATATTTTTTTGATTAAAATAAAATATTTAAATAATATTTGTCTTACTCGAAATTATTTTGTAATTAAATTTTCTAAATAATTAAACTATAAATAATTAAAATGAATTTTTAAAATAAAGCTAAATAGAAATAAAAAGAAGATTTATTATTTATTAAGTAGTATATAGATGTTAAAATGTTTATCCATTTAGGGGTTTTGGAGTTTATGAGGGTACTAATTTAAGTAAGTAAGCATTTAATGGTCTATAGGTTTTATTTAAAAAAAAATAACTAAAAATTTATTTTTATTATTTTTTCTCATTTTTAAGATTATAACCTTTGAAATTATAATAATTTTTAAATTTTTTTCAAAAGTGAATACAATATTATTTATAATAATCATAATAATTATATATCAAATAAATTCAATATAAACAATTGTATTGATAGATATTCTAATAATTATCAAAGAATAAATTAAAAATCTATTATTAATAAGATTTATATTACTTAAAATATAATATCAAAACCTAAATGATTCAAAATCAAAGAAAATATATTACTAAATAATAATTATTAGTTTTTAAATTTTTATTCTTTTTATAAGCTTATCAATTTTTTGATGAAAAATAATTTTTATAAATTATATTTTAATTAATAATTTATTTTATAATTGATATACATATATAATATATAAACTAAACAATCAAAATGATTTTTTTAATTATAATGAAAACAAATAAAAATGAAATTTATTAATTATTATTTAGGGTATACCGATTTAAAGGATTATAATTATAGGGAAATCTAGATTTTGTTGTTTAGTGATTTAAATGCTTAGGCATTTAGTGGTGTATAGGTTTTATTTAAACAATAGAATAACAGATAAAAAATAGATTTCTTTTTTACATTTTCAAAAGTTTTAACCTTTGAAAATGTAATAATTTTAAAATTTTTTTCAAAAGTGAATACAATATTTAGTTATAATAATCATTATATTTATATATCATATAAACTCAATATAAACATTTTTATCGATAAATATTCTAATAATGATCAAAAAAAATTAATAATCTATTATTAATAAGATATATATCAATTATAATATAATTACAAAACATAAAATGATTCAGAAGCAAAGCAAAATATATTACTATACAATAATTTTTTGTTTTGAAATTTTTTTTTATTTTAAAAAGTTTAACTATATTTTATTGATTAAAAATAATTTACATAAATTATATTTGTCTAACTCATAATATATTTTTTAATTATAAATTTATATAAAAATAATAAATTTATAATTAAAATGAATATTTAAAATTATAATGAAAAAAATGAAATTTTTATTGATTATTTCGGGTATACCGGTTTAATTTAAGTTATATCTGTCTCACTAATAATTTATTTTGTAATTAATATTTCTATAAAAATAAATTATATATTATTAAAATAAAAATTTAAAATTATACTGAATAAGAAATTAAAATGAGATTTATGATTTATTATTAATGTATACCAGTATAATGGTTTATGTATTTTGAGGTTTTGTCTTTCATGAGTTTAGTGATTTATCTTTTTAGGCATTTAGTGATTTATAGGTTTTATTTAAACAATAAAATAACAAAAAAAATTGTAATTTTTTGTCATTTTCAAATGTTATAACCTTTGAAAATTTAATAATATTTAAATTTTTTGAAATTTGAATAAAATATTTAGTTATAATAATTTTAATAATACTATATCATATAAAATAATATAAATAATTTTATTAATAGATTTTATAATAATAATCAAAAATTAAATTAATAAACTATTTATAATAAGATAGATATTAATTAAAAATTATTTACAAAACCCAAATTGATTCAAAATTAAAGAAATATATATTAGTTGATAATAATTTTTAATTTTTAATAATACTTCTTTTATACTTCTTTTAAAAGAGTATATATTTTTTTTGATTAAAAATAAATTATTTAAATTATATGTGTCGCACTCAATTTATTTTGTAATAAAAATTTCTATAAAAATAAACGAATGAATAATTAAAATGAATATTTAAAATAATAATAAATTGAAATAAAAATTAAATTTATTAATTATTAAGTTGTATAGAGCTATTTAATGGTTTATGTATTTAGGCATTATGCGGTTTAGGAGTTTACTGATATAACTGTATATGCATTTAGTTGTTAATAGGTTTTATTTAAAAAATAAAATAACAAAAAATTTATATTTATTATTTTTTCATATTTCCAATAGTTATAACCTTTGGAAATATAATAATTTTTAAATTTTTTTCAAAAGTGATTTCAATATTTAGTTATAATCATCATTATATTTATATATCATATAAACTCAATATAAACATTTTTATTGATAAATATTCTAATAATGATCAAAAAATAAATTAATAATCTATTATTAATAAGATAGATATCAATTATAATATAATTACAAAACATAAAATGATTCAGAAGCAAAGCAAAATATATTACTATACAATAATTTTTTGTTTTGAATTTTTTTTATTTTAAAAAGTTTATCTATATTTTATTGATTAAAAATAATTTACATAAATTATATTTGTCTAACTCATAATATATTTTTTAATTATAATTTATATAAAAATAATAAATTTATAATTAAAATGAATATTTAAAATTATAATGAAAAAAATGAGATTTTTATTTATTATTACGGGTATACCAGTTTAATTTAAGTTATATCTGTCTCACTGATAATTTATTTTTTAATTAATATTTCTATAAAAATAAACTAATACATAATTAAAATAAAAATTTAAAATTATACTGAATAAAAATTAAAATGAGATTTATCATTTATTATTAATGTATACTAGTTTAATGGTTTATGTATTTTGAGGTTTTGTCTTTCATGAGTTTAGTGATTTATCTTTTTAGGCATTTAGTGATTTATAGGTTTTATTTAAACAATAAAATAACAAAAAAAATTGTAATTTTTTGTCATTTTCAAATGTTATAACCTTTGAAAATTTAATAATATTTAAATTTTTTGAAATTTGAATAAAATATTTAGTTATAATAATTTTAATAATACTATATCATATAAAATAATATAAATAATTTTATTAATAGATTTTATAATAATAATCAAAAATTAAATTAATAAACTATTTATAATAAGATAGATATTAATTAAAAATTATTTACAAAACCCAAATTGATTCAAAATTAAAGAAAAATATATTAGTTGATAATAATTTTTAATTTTTAATAATACTTCTTTTATACTTCTTTTAAAAGAGTATATATTTTTTTTGATTAAAAATAAATTATTTAAATTATATGTGTCGCACTCAATTTATTTTGTAATAAAAATTTCTATAAAAATAAACGAATGAATAATTAAAATGAATATTTAAAATAATAATAAATTGAAATAAAAATTAAATTTATTAATTATTAAGTAGTATAGAGCTATTTAATGGTTTATGTATTTAGGCATTATGCGGTTTAGGAGTTTACTGATATAACTGTGTATGCATTTAGTGGTTAATAGGTTTTATTTAAAAAATAAAATAACAAAAAATTTATATTTATTATTTTTTCATATTTCCAATAGTTATAACCTTTGGAAATATAATAATTTTTAAATTTTTTTCAAAAGTGATTTCAATATTTAGTTATAATCATCATTATATTTATATATCATATAAATTTAATTTAAACAATTTTATTGATAAATATTCTTATAATGATCAAAAATAAATTAATAATCTATAATTAATTAGATAGTTATCAATTAAAAAAAAGATAGATATCAATTAAAATATAATTATAAAACCTAAAATGATTCAGAAGCAAAACAAAATATATTACTATATAATAATTTTTTGTTTAGATATTTTTTTTTCTTTTAAAAAGTTTATTTATAATTTTTTGATGAAAAATAATATATATAAATTAGAATCGTCTAACTCAATTTATTTTTTAATTAATATTTATTTATAAATAAACAAATAAATAATTAAAATGAATATTTAAAATTATAATGAAAAAAATAAGGTTTATTATTTTTTATTTAGGGATACCGGTTTAATTTAAATTAGATTTGTTTCACTAATAATTTATTTTGTAATAAATATTTCTATAAAAATAAACTGATAAATAATTAAAATAAAAATTTAAAATTATATTGAATAAAAATTAATATAAGATTTATTATTTATTATTAATGTATACCAGTTTAATGGTTTAAGTATTTATATGTTTTGTCGTTTAAGTGTTTAGCAATTTATGTCTTTAGGCTTTTAGTGGTTTATAGGTTTTATTTAAAAAATAAAATAACAAAAAATATAATTTTATTACACTTTCATCTTAGAAATTTATGTCTACATGATTAACACGTTTTTATCTTTGTTTGTCCTTCTACAGTGGAGGAAGAAAAGGGAGGAGTTGTAGAAAAGATAATTAATTTGGTTTAAATTTTCGTTGCTGTTCCAGGACGGACCATTTAAATGTATTTTATCATGGTTGTTATTAGTTGTATTTTTTTTGTTATATTAAGCTGCCTAATTTTAGCAATTACTTAAGTAGTAATTGCTACTACCAATGTTTGTGGTCATCTCTAGCTATTCTTTAATATTTTAAGTAATTGTTTAAAAATGTAGTATTGCTATTATGGTTAACTTTCACTCGGCTGAACAAAGCCAACTTGTGAAAAAACAAAGAACCAAATTAAGCACACAACTCGGTCCCGTTCTATTTAACATTTCTATCCTTTTCTACACATCAAAGCTTTTGACAAGGTAATGGAACTCGTTTGCAGTATTCAGCCTATTTGATAAAACAAAATTGGCCCAATTTTAGTTTGAAAGATACATAACTAAGGAATGATAAATGGTACAACAAAAAGTTTTGACATGAACTAACTTGGCCGGTTTGAAGAAAATAAATCGAAAAAAATGTCCGAACTCCGTTCCGTCCCGGAACTATTTTCTCCTACCCAAAATCCCCGATCTACATAGCATCCCGACCCGATATTTCCAACCTATGTGACGGGTTTGGATCTTCAAAAAAAATCTCTGAACTATGGGAAGGGACTGGAGATTTGTAATTCCCATCCAGTCCCTTCCCATGAGCACCCCTAGCATTTAGTGCTTTACAGGTTTTATTTAAAAAATAAAATAAAAAAAAATTATTTTTTTTATTTTTTGATATTTTCAAAGGTTATAACCTTTGAAAATATAATAATTTTTAAATTTTTTTTAAATGTGAATACAATATTTAGTTATACTAATCATTATATTTATATATTATATAAATTCAATATAAACAATTTTATTGATAAATATTCTAATAATGATCAAAAAATAAATTAATAATCTATTATTAATAAGATAGATATCAATTAAAATATAATTACAAAACATAAAATGATTCAGAAGGAAAGCAAAATATATTACTATATAATACATTTTTGTTTTGATATTTTTTCTTCTTTTTATAAGTTTATCTATATTTTTTGATGTAAAATAATTTATATAAATTATATTTGTCTAACTTATACTTTATATTGTAATTAATATTTAATAAAAATAAAAATAAATTACTAAATAATAATATTTTGTTTTAAAAATTTCATCTCTTTTTTTGATATTATATTTTTTTGATGAAAAATAAATTATTTATATTATATATGTCTCACTAATAATTTATTTTGTAATTAATATTTCTATAAAAAAATGGATAAATAATTAAAAAGAATATTTAAAATATAATGAATCTTAATTAAAGTGAGATTTATTTTTATTATTTAGATTATACTAATATAAAGGCTTATGTATTTATGGGCTTCGGGGTTTAAAAGTTTTGTCATTAAGAATTTAGGTATTTTTTGGTTTATAGATTTTATTTGAAAAATCTAATAACAAAAAATTATTTTCATATTTTTTCTTATTTTCAAATGTTATAACCTTTGAAAACTTAATAATTTTTAAATTTTTTTAAAATATGAAAATATTATTTTGTTATAAAAATCTAAATAATTATATATTATGTAAATTCAATATAAATAATTTTTTTATAGATATTATGATGACGATAATAAAATAAATTAATAAACTATTATTAATAAGATAGATATTAAATAAAATTTATTTGCAAAACCTAAAATGATTCAAAATCAAAGTAAAATATATTAATAAGATAGATATTAAATAAAACTATTATTAATAATATGAAATATACCGGTTTAAAAGATTATATATTTAGGAGTTTTGGGATTTAAGAATTTAGTAATTTAAGTGTTTAGGCATTTAGTAGTTTATATGTTTTATTTAAAAATAAAATAACAAATTTTTTTTTGTTATTTGTTCTCATTTTTGAAGGATATAACCTTTGAAACTATAACAATTTTTAAATTTTTTTATATGTGAATACTATATTTAGTTATGATAATCTTAATAATTATATATCATGTAAATTCAATATAAACAATTATATTGAAATATATTATATTAATGATCAAAAAATAAATTAATAAACTATTATTAATGAGATAGATATTATTTTATATATATTTGCAAAACATAAATTTATTCAAAATCAAAGTAAAATATATTACAAAATAATACTTTCATTGATGTTTTGCTTCTTTTTATAAGTTTATATTTTTTGTTATTAAAAGTAGATTATTTAATTTGTATTTGTCTTCCTCAAAATTTATTTTTAATTTATAATTCTAAAAAATTAAACTAATAAATAATTAAAATGAATATTTAAAATTATAATGAATACAAATAAAATTTACATTTATTATTTATTATTAAGGATATACAAGTTTAATGGTTTAAGTATTTAGGCGTTTTGGGGTTTAGTGATTTAAGTGTTTAGGCCTTAAGTGATTTATAGTTTTTAATTAAAGAATGAAAAAATAAAAAATTTAATTTTTTGATTTTTTTTAATTTTTCAAGGTTATAACCTTTGAAAATATAATAATTTTTAATTTTTTTAAATGTGAATATAATATTCAGTAATAATAATCTTAATAAATATATATAATGTAAACTCAATATAAATAATTTTATTAATTGATATTATAATAATAATCAATAAAAAATTAATAAACTATTATTAATAAGAATGATATAAATTATAATATAATTGCAAAAGCTAAAATGATTCAAAATAAAAATAAAATATATTACTAAATAATAAATTTTGTTTTTAAAATTTTGCCTCTTTTTATATGGATATATATTTTTTTGATGAAAATTAAATTATTTAAATTAGATCTATCTCACTAATAATTTATTTTGTAATTAATATTTCTATAAAAATAAACTGACAAATAATTAAAATAAAAATTTAAAATTATAATTAATAAAAATTAAATTGAGATTTATGATTTTTTATTAATGTACACTTTTTAATGGTTTAAGTATTTAGAGGTTTTGTCATTTAGGAGTTTAGCAATTTATGTTTTTAGGCATTTAGTGGCTTATAATTTTTATTTAAACAATAAAATAACAAAAAAAATTTGTAATTTTTTCTCATTTTCATAGGTTATAACCTTTGAAAATATAATAATATTTAAAATTTTTTGAAATGTGAATATAATATTTATTTATAATAATATTAAAAATTATATATCATATAAATTCAATATAAACAATTTATTGATAGATAATATAATAATGATCAAAATTTAAATTAATAAACTATTAATAAAAAGATTGATATTAATTAAAAAATAATTTGAAAACCCAAATTGATTCAAAATTAAAGTAAAATATATTACGGGATAATAATTTTTAATTTTTAAATTTTTACTTCTTTTATAAGCATATATATTTTTTTGATTAAATATAAATTAATTAAAATATATATGTCCCACTCATAATTTAATTAATAATAAATATTTCTATAAAAATAAACTAATAAATAATTAAAATGAATATTTAAATTATAATAAATAGAAATAAAAATCAGATTTATTAATTATTAAGTAGTATATAGCGGTTTAATGGTTTATGTATTTAGGCATTACGAGGTTTAGGCATTTACTGATTTAACTGTGTATGCATTTAGTGGTTTATAGGTTTTATTTAAAAATTAAAATAACAAAATATTTACTTTTAGTATTTTTTTATATTTTCAAAGGTGATAACCTTTGAAAATACAATAATTTTTAAATTTTTTAATATGTGAATTCAATATTTAGTTATAATAATCATTATATTTATATATCATATAAATTCAATATAAACAATATTATTAATAAATATTCTAATAATGATCAAAAAATAAATTAATAATCTTTTATTAATACGATAGATATCAATTAAAATATAATTACAAAACCTATAATGATTCAGAAGCAAAGCAAATTATATTACAATATAATAATTTTTTGTTTTTAATTTTTTTTTCTTTTAATAAGTTTATCTATATTTTTTTTGATGAAAAATAATTTACATAAATTATATTTATCTAACTCATAATTTATTTTTAAATTAATATTTATATAAAAATAAAAAAATAAATAATTAAAATGAATATTTAAAATTATAATGAAAATAAATGAGATTTATTCTTTATTATTTAAGGTATACCAGTTTAATTGAAATTATATTTGTCTCACTAATAATTTATTTTGTAATTAATATTACAATAAAATAACACTTAAATCTATAAAATCTTAAACACAAAAGCCCCTAAACACTTAAAACTTTAAATTCATTAACCATAAATATAATTTAAATAATTTATTTTTCATCAAAAAAAATATAAGCTTATAAAAAGAAGCAAAAACTAAAAAACAAAAATTATTATTTGGTAATATATTTTACTTTGATTTTGAATAATTTTTGGTTTTGTAATTATATTTTAATTTATATCTATCATATTAATAATAGAATATTAATTTATATTTTGATAATTGATATCATATCTATCAATAAAATTGTTTATATTTAGTTTACATTATATATAATTATAATGATTCATATTACTAAATATTGTATTCATATATTTAAAAAAATTTAAAATTATTATATTTTCAAAGGTTATAACCTTTAAAAATGTGAGAAAATATCAAAAATATTTTTTTTTGTTATTTCATTGTTTAAATAAATCCTATAAACTACTAAATGCCTAAACACTTAAGTCAATAACTCCGAAATCAAGAAAACCCTAAATACATAATCCTTTTAACCTGGTATAACCTAAATAATAAATAAAAAATCTCAATATTATTTTTTTCATTATAATTTAAAATATTCATTTTAATTATGTATTCGTTAATTTTTATTAAATATTAATTAAAAAATAAATTATGAGTTAGACAAATATAATTTATATAAATTAATTTTCATCAAAAAAATATGGATAGAATTTTTAAAAGAAAAAAAAATTCAAAATAACAAATTATTATATAGTAATATATTTGATTTCTTTTGAATCAATTTAGGATTTTTTATTATATTTTAATTGATATCTATCTTATTAATAATAGATTATTAATTTATTTTTTGATCATTATTAGAATAATTATCAATAAAATTGTTTATTTTGAATTTATATGATATATAAATATAATGATTATTATAACTAAATATTGAATTCACTTTTGAAAAAAATTTAAAAATTTTTATATTATCAAAGGTTATAACCTTTGAAAATATCAAAAAATAATAAAAATAAATATTTTGTTATTTTAAATTATAAATAAAACTTATAATCCACTAAATGCATACACAGTTAAATCAGTAAACTCCTAAGGCCCGTAATGCCTAAATACATAAACCATTAAACTGCTATATGCTACTTAATAATTAAGAAATCTAATTTATATTTCAATTTATTATTATTTTAAAGATTCATTTTAATTATTTATATGTTTATTTTTATAGAAATATTTATTACAAAATAAATTATGAGTGTGATAAATATAATATAAATAATTTATTTTTAATCAAAAAAAATATATACGCTTATAAAAGAAGTAAAAATTTAAAAATTAAAATTATTATCTAGTAATATTTTTTACTTTAATTTTGAATCAATCTGGGTTATGTAAATATTTTTTAAATAATATTAATATTATTATTAATAGTTTATTAATTTAATTTTTGATCAATATTATAATATCTATCAATAAAATTTTTTATATTGAATTTATATGATATATAATTATTAAAATTATTATAACTAAATAATGTATTCACATTACAAAAAATTTTAAATATTATTATATTTTCAAAGGTTATAACCTATGAAAATTAATAAATATTATTATATATCATATATTATTATATGATATTATAAATATTATAAATATTATTATATTTTAAATATTATTATAACTAAATATTATTATATTATTATAACCTATGAAAATGACAAAAAATTACAAATTTTTTTTGTTATTTTATTGTTTAAATAAAACCTATAAACCACTAAATGCCTAAAAACATAAATCGCTAAACTCCTAAATGACAAAACTTTTAAATACTTAAACTATTAAATTGGTATACATTAATAATAAATTATAAATCTCATTTTAATTTTTATTAAGTATAATTTTAAATTTTATTTTAATTATTTAACAGTTTATTTTTATATAAATATTAATTACAAAATAAATTATTAGTGAGCCAGATCTATTTTAAATAATTTATTTTTATCAAAAAAAAATATATAAGCTTATAAAAAGAATCAAAATTTTAAAAACAAAAATTTATTATTTTGTAATATATTTTATTTTGATTTTGAATCATTTTAGTTTTAGCAATTATATTTTAATTTATATCATTCTTATTAATAATAGTTTATTAATTTTTTATTGATCATTATTATAATATCTATTAATAAAATTATTTATATTGAGTTTACATTATATATAATTATTAAGAATATTATAACTAAATATTATATTAACATTTAAATATAATTAAAAATTATTATATTTTCAAAGGTTATAACCTTCAAAATTAAAAAAAATCAAAAAATTTAATTTTTTATTTTTTCATTCTTTAAATAAAAAGTATAAATCACTAAATCCTAAACACTTAAATCACTAAAGCCCAAAAGACCTAAATACTTAAACCATTAAACTAGTATATCCTGAATAATAAATAATAAATCTCTATTTTATTTGTATTCATTATAATTTTAAATATTCATTTTAATTATTTATTAGTTTATTTTTATAGAATTATAAATTAAAAATAAATTATGTTGAAGACAAATATAATTTAAATAATTTACTTTTAATAACAAAAAATATAAACTTATAAAAAGAAGCAAGACATCAAAAAAAATTTTATTTAGTATTATATTTTACTTTGATTTTGAATACATTTATGTTTTGCAAATATATTTTTAAAAAATATCAATCTTATTAATAATAGTTTTTAATTTATTTTTTGATCATTAATATAATATCTATCAATATAATTGTTTATATTGAATTAACATGATATATAATTATTAAGATTATCATAACTAAATATAGTATTCACATATAAAAGAAATTTCAAAATTGTTATATTTTCAAAGGTTATAACCTTCAAAAATGATAAAAAATAATAAAAATAAATTTTTTGTTATAACATTGTTTAAATAAAACTTATGAACCATTAAATGCCTAAATACATATATCTCTAAACTACTAAACTTCGAAGCCCCTAAAAACCTAAACCTTTAAACTCGTAAACCTTAAATATAATTTAAATAATTTATAGAAATATTAAAATACAAAATAAATTATGAGTGACAAATATAATTTAAATAATATATTTTTCATCAAAAAAAATATAAGCTTATAAAATGATACAAAAACTAAAAAAAAATTATTATTTAGTAATAAATTTTACTTTGATTTTGAATCATTTTAGGTTTTTTAATTATATTTTAATTTATATCTATCATATTAATAATAGTTTATAAATTTATTTTTTGATAATTGACATAATAATAATCAATAAAATTGTTTATATTTATTTTATATTATATATAGTTATAATTATTATTATTACTAAATATTGTATTCACATTTTTAAAAAATTTTAAAATTATTATATTTTCAAATGTTATGACATTTGAAAATTTGAAAAAATATCAAAAATAAATTTTTTGTTATTTCATTGTTTAAATAAAAGCTATAAACCATTAAATGCCTAAATAATTAATCAATAACTTCTAAATCTCGAAAACACTAAATAGATAAATTTTTTAAATAGGTATATCGTAAATAATAAATAATTAATCTCATTTTTATTTTTTTCATTATAATTTTAAATATTTATTTTAATTATTTATTTGTTTATTTTTATATAAATATTAAATACAAATTAAATTATAAGTTAGAAAAATATTATTTATATAAATTATTTTTCACAAAAAAATATAGATAAACTTATTAAAAGAAGATAAAAATTTAAAACAAAAAATTATTATGTAGTAATATATTTTACTTTGTTTCTGAATCATTTTATAGTTTTGAAATTATATTTTAATTGATATCTAACTTATTAATAATAGATTATTAATTTATTATTTGATCATTATTATAATATTTATCAATAAAAATGTTTATATTTAATTTATATAATATATAAATTTAATAAATATTATAACTAAATATTGTATTCACTTTTGAAAAAAATTTAAAATTATTATATTTTCAAAGATTATAACCTTTGAACATGTGAAATAACAAAAAAAATATTTTTTTATTTCATTGTTTATATAAAACCTATAAATCACTAAATGCCTAAATACTTAAATCACTAAACTACAAAATCTCGATACCCCTATATAGATAATCGTTTAAAGGGGTATCCCCTAAATAATAATTAATAAATCTCATTTTTATTTGTTTTCATTTTAATTAAAAAAATTCATTTTGATTGTTTAGTTTTTTATTTATATATATATATATATTAATTATAAAATAAATTATGAGTTAAAGATATAATTTATAAAAATTATTATTCATCAAAAATAGATAAGCTTAGAAAAAGAATAAAAATTTAAAAACAAATAATTATTATTAAGTAATATATTTTGCTTTGCTTTCGAATCATTTTAGGTTTTGATATTATATTTTAAGTAATATCAATCTTATTCATAATAGATTTTAAATTTATTTTTTGATAATTATTAGAATATCTATCAATAAAATTGTTTATATTGAATTTATATGATAAATAATTATTATGATTATTATAAATAAATATATATTCACTTATGAAAAAAATTTAAAAATTATTATATTTTCAAAGGTTATAATCTTTGAAAATATCAAAAAAAAATAAAAATAATTTTTTTATTTTTTTCTTAAATAAAACCAATAAACTACTAAATGCATACACAGTTAAATCAGTAAACTCATAAACCCCGTAATGCCTAAATACATAAACCATTAAACTGCTATATACTACTTAATAATTAATAAATCTAATTTTTATTTCTATTTATTATAATTTTAAATATTTATTTTAATTATTTATTAGTTTATTTTTATATAAATATTTATTACAAAATAAAGTATGAGTATGATAAATATAATTTAATTAATTTATATTTAATAAAAAAAATATACGGTTCTAAAAGAAGTAAAAATTTAAAAATTAAAAATTATTATCCAGTAATATATTTTACTTTAATTTTGAATCAATTTGGGTTTTGTAAATATTTTTTAATTAATATCAATCTTTTTATTAATAGTTTATTAATTTAAATTTTAATCATTATTATATTATCTATCAATAAAATTGATTATATTGAATTTATATGATATATAATTATAAATATTATCATAACTAAATATTGTATTCACATTTCAAAAAATTTTAAATATTCTTATATTTTCAAAGGTTATAACCTATGAAAATAATAAAAAATTACAATTTTTTTTTGTTATTTTATTGTTTAAATAAAACCTATAAACCACTAAATGCCCAAAAACATAAATTACTAAACTTTTAAACTGACAAAACCTTTAAATACTTAAACTATTAAACAGGTGTACAATAATAAAAAATAATAAATCTCAATTTAATTTTTATTAAATATAATTTTAAATTTTTATTTTAAATATTTATCAGTTTATTTTTATCGAAATATTAATTACAAAATAAATTATTAGTGAGATAGATCTAATTTAAATAATTTTTTTTCATCAAAAAATATATATATACTTATAAAAAGAGGCAAAATTTTAAAAACAAAAATTTATTATTTAGTAATATATTTTATTTTTATTTCGAATCATTTTAGATTTTGCAATTATATTTTAATTTATATCATTCTTATTAATAATAGTTTATTAATTTTTATTGATCATTATTATAATATCTATTAATAAAATTATTTATATTGAGTTTACATTAAATATAATTATTAAGATTATTATAACTGAATATTCTATTCACATTTAAAAAAATTAAAAATTATTATAATTTCAAAGGTTAAAACCTTCAAAGATTAAAAAAAATCAAAAAATTAAATTTTTTATTTTTTAATTCTTTAAATAAAAACTATAAATGCACTAAAGGCCTAAACACTTAAATCACTAAACCCCAAAACACCTAAATACTTAAACCATTAAA